>JAVXUL010053928.1:0-10490 GCA_035590515.1 Trichilia minutiflora
ATTAAAATAAAAATTAATCAAAATTACAAAAAAAATAAAGTTTACATCAAAAACTAGAAATATACATAAACGGAGAGAGTTAATCATACTTTGAAGTTTAAAATGATAAATTTAAACTTTAGTGCATGTACACATTTATCTACTCATCTTATTGCTAATCCTTTATCAATAACAAGTATTAACATTTGGCAATGAATTGAAACAAGAACTCACTTACAAGGTATTTATTATTTTACTTCTTTTTGATATTTCTAAATAAGTAAACTCTCAATCACAAGTCTCAAGTGCAACCACAAACCCCTCAAACAAAAAATCTATAAACCGTCTTTTGTGCGCAAAGTGACACATAAATTATAGGGCTTCATTGAAAAAGAGAACAAAATTCATTCTTATTATTTTACAAAAATTAACATCTTTTGGGCAATTTTATTTACTAATTATATGCAATAATCATAACCCAATTTCTTGGTCAATAACACCCAGACTAGTTGGCCTTAGGGTATTAGATTTTAAGATAACTCTTCAAACCTCTTTAAGAAATGATTTTAAACATAAACAAATTTATAACCTAATTTATCAGTCAATGACTCCTAGACTAGTTGGCCTTAGGGTATTAGGTGTTAAGACCCCCTTACGAGTCTCTTTAGATAATTATTTTAATTTTAAATAAATTAATAAACTAATTCATCAGCCAATGATTCCTAGACGAGTTGGTCTTAGGACATTAGGTGTTAAGACACCCCAACGAGCCTCTCTAGGAGATGAATATTTATTTATTTATGATATATGTTTTTCTCTTTTTTTTTATCCCTTAGATATAACTCTAATGAAATTATCAAATTCTCAACTTACAACCCACACCCATGCATCAAAGTATGTGTGTAATAAGAATAATTTATAAAATTTTTGTTTAATAGATCTATACATACAACTATTTAACTAATGATTATATGAGAGTTCATAGATTTGAATAATTCAAATAAAAGCAAATAATAAAAACTTGCTGTAAATTCCAAAAATCAAGGCCAAATGATAAGAAAAACACACAAAAACTAGTCGCTTGAAAAGTGACGCTAGTAAGATACGTCTCAAAGATTGAAGGAAGAAAAAAAAAGATTGAAGGAAGAAAAAAATCCTTTACTCAGCCATCTTTATAGAAATCAGACACTATTAATGAACCTTCTCACACTTTTTTTAACACACACAAAAATATCATATAGAAAACACGACATGTAATATCAATTATCCCTCTCCCTAACTAATTTGAGATATTGTCCTCAATTTCTAAAAGTAGAAAGGGAAATCATAAGAGTTATCACCTGAGTTAGTTTTTACTAAAAAAATATTTCAATATACATTCTCCTACAAGGTTAATGATCATTATTTAACAAATATTCTAATTTATTTATTTACAAAAGAAAAACAAATATACTTTTAATCAAACCATAAAAACTTACAGTCAGAGAGTCAAATTTAGCTTACGCTTTTTGGTTTCTTTCCCAAACCAATTTATCTAAGTTATTATCGGATTAGACTTGTAGATGAAGCTTTTTAATTTGTTAATTAATTGATCAAGAGTTGAATCAGTGATTAGGATTCATCATGTCGAGTGTGAGATAAAATATTATTCTATAGCTTTATCAAAAAAAGACAATAGATCATCAAAAAAATTATTAACACTTAACAGACTTATAAGTTTTTGATGAATATTCAGTTAGGCCCAAAAAGAAACTTGAAAAAGTTCTTCTAAAGTATGAAAATCACCTGGAAGATATATAAAGGCATCAAAATTACAGATCATTCTAAAAATGCGTTCGTGCATACAGGCTACCTGAAGCTCCTCTCCAATTGTCATCCCTGTAATTCTTCCTATAGTTAAAGGTATAGGAATAACACCTAGAACTTGACTGTCATCTGTAAATGTAACTGAGGACACATACCCCATTAACTCAAGGCTACCTCCCCCATAGATTAAATGAATTCTTCACTCGACTAATACCCTTCTCAGACTACTTGTTGTATTAACAAACATTGTATCTTTTCTAGAAATAGACCCACAAAAGACACATAAACTATGAATTTAACAAACTGGGATATTTTTATTTTTTATTAGGCTTAACTTTGAGAGTAAAGACAGTGATTACGTATATTTATGGAGGAAAAAGAAATAACATAATGACATCTATATAGGTAGCCCAACTAAAATGACAACTGGTTTGAAAATAAGCAGTAAAAATTTAAAAAGTACATAGTAAGCACACATAAAAGTAAAAAAATAACGCATAAATAAAAATAAAAAAACATACTTATTTACTGATAGTTGTGATTGTGGCTCATATCTTCCTCTGGTTTTAGATCCAGTAATGGTTTGAATACCTTCTATGGATTGAGGATAGGCTTCCTATCTAATTTTCTTAAAAATTGGCAAATAGGATCGTTTATAGTTAGATTCCTAAGACTATATCGTTCATGTTCATGCAAAAATAAATCCTATAATTTGAGAAGTTGTCCTTGCACATATCAATAAGAATACGTCTCAAGAGTTAATAAAATGTTATCTGAAGACTCCTTACTCAATCCATCCTTAATGAATCTAATTTTATCTTCCCGATTCATGAAAAGAAAACCAAAGAATGACATTAATGGATCCTAATTTCGAAAAATTCTCATATGTTTTACAAAATGTATATGTATACTTGAAAAGAGTTGGTCAATAAAAATCACATGATAAGATTTTTGCAATTGTTTTCTTTGAAGCAAAATATCCTCTACATGCCTTATTATAACAAAAATTAATTACACTACTTACCTCATCTTCTAGTATGCATCTTCGAAATATTTGATCTGGCTTCCAATAAAATTTCTCACCTTAGATAAAAACTTTTTCTTATCTTGATTACTCCATTCATATTGCATTTTTTCTGTTGTAAGAAAATTAACAATATTAGCAAACCATGGTATTGTAATGACAGAAAATAAATTTTCATCAGGAAAATAATCATTAATAGAAGAGATTTCAAATGATAAATCTACTGTCAATCTCGATAGGTGATATACAACAAAGTTTTTAGCTCTTATTTTATCCTTGATCGTGATGTTAAATTCTTGTAGTAATAAAATCGACTATATGAGTCTTGATTTTGCATCCTGTTTGGTCATTACATATCTCACAACATTATGATAAGTGAAAACAATAGTAGTAGACCCAATAAAATAAGATCAAAATTTATCCAATACAAATATTATAGCAAGTAACTCTTTCTCAGTTGTAGTGTAATTCATTTGAGTATCATTTAAAGTTATACTTATGTAATAAATTAAATAAGGCTTACCTTCCTTCTTTTGTCCTAGAATAGCTCTAACAATATAATTACTTGCATTACACATTATCTCAAAAGGCAAAGATCAGTAAAGGGATTGTATGATAAGAGTAGATGTCAAAAGTTCAATTAATATATCAAAAGTATTTTGGCATTCTTATGTCCATTCAAACATGCTATCTTTTATTAAGAGGTTATAAAGTAGTTTGGATATAGCATTGAAATTTTTTATGAACCTCTTATAAAATCCTCCATGTCCTAAAAATGAATAAATTTTTCTAACTATTTTTTTATGGTGGCAAATGAGCAATTATTTTTATTTTGGCTTTATCAACTTCAATTCCTTTAGAAGATACCGCATGACCCAAGATAATTTCTGAAGTGATCATATAATGATATTTTTTAATTTAACACAAATCCTTTTTCTTCACATCATGTTAAGACTTTAGCTAAGTTTTCAAGATAATTTTTAAAAGAATTTTCAAATACAGTTAAATCATCCATGAAAACTTCTAAATAATGTTCAATTATGGTACTAAAAATGCTTAACGTGCATCTTTGAAAAGTTGATGGATCATTATAAAGTCCGAAGGACATTCTCCTAAATACAAAAGTACCAAAAGAGCATGTGAATGTGGTCTTTTCTTAGTCCTCAAATGTAATAAAAATTTGATGGTAACCTTAATAGCCATCAAGAAAGCAATAATGAGAATGACCTATTACTCTTTCTAAAATTTGATCATGAAATGGTAAAGAAAAATGATCTTTTCTAGTGACTGTATTCAATTTTTGATAATCAATCACATTTTTTAACTAGATAACATACGTGTTGGCAATGTCTCACCTTTTTTATTTTTGACCACTATGATTCCTGATTTTTTTGGTACTAACTGAGTAAGACTCACCCACTTACTATTAAAAATAGGATAAATGATGCCTGTGTCAAGTAATTCAAGTATTTCAGCCCTAGCTATCTCTTTTATATGTGGATTTAATCTTCTTTAGGGTTGTTGAGATGTTCTAGCATCATCTTCTAAATGTATTCGATGAGTGAAAATTAAAGGGATAATGCCTTTTATATCTTTTAAAGTCCACCAAATTGTATTTTTATAGCTTTTTAATACATCAATCAACTTACCTTTTTATTTGCTTGTGAGAGTAGAAGAGATGGCAATTAGAAGAGTTTACTCGTTTCTAAGGTAAGCATACCTCAATCCTTTAGGTAGAGGTTTTAACTCTTACTTGAGTACTGTTAATGTATACCCTAGAAACCATTTATATTATCGATTTCAAGGCTAGTGATCTTGTAAAAACTTAGACTATTAATAAAAGAAATGTTTTTTATTCACATACATTAGCTGTTTCCTTTATATTGGTATGCTTATATATAAAGAATGTATGTGAATAGTCGAGATATTTTCATTTAATTATTAAATAAAATTATTAAATTGTTCCTTACGTACGTGATATAGATTGGACAATTATATTCTATAGTAAGCATACTAGTTGCTGCCTAAAGATATCATATAATGATATATGTAGGTTAGCCATATGGGTATTGTCATAAGTGCATTAGTATGGATTTATGTTTGTGAACTATATATCAAACAGGACTACATATTAACAAATCATATGGTATGTATATAGCCGATGATTTGTCAATAGATTAAAATAGTATATGATGTAATCCTTTGACCTAAGACGTTTAGAATCAGACTATGAATGGATGGATGGGTATATTTTATATGGTGTATACGTGCAGGGCTAATCATGTCTTATACAAGAAGTTAATTTGGGTATGCTTTGTTCATATAGGTTTTTGATTGACAGTTAAGATGGGATCTATTGACTCGACACTATAGACTGAGAATTTTTGTTAACTCTGTCCAAGTTGAGTTCCTAAATGAATGTTGATATGATATGCAGATTTTAAGTCTATGGCCATAGTAATCATGATATATGATAGGCAATTCATATAGATATCGAGATTAGGGTTTTGATATTCCATGAACCTTGACTCAATCAGGATATGACAATAGAGGGATATTACATTATGTTAAGTGCAATCAATGGAAGTTTGATGAAGACGCTTCTTCATCTTGACTTAGATACTATAGCATATAACTAGACACTAAAAATAGTTATTGGGTATCAAAATGTTTGAGACCGAACTATTTGGAGTTAAAGTGTTCGTCATCAGTTCACGTCTGAGTCACGGTGAATCTTTACGATCCAACTAATTCCCTGAGAGTTTCCATAAAGGAGTAGAAGATAAAATATCATCAGCAGAGGGCTAGCGACCTCATGATAACTTAAAATGCTGAAATAAATACGTATAATCATTATATGTATTTATTGTTCTTTAAACTGTTAAAGAAGTGATATAATGATATCATATAGTAATCTAATATAAATTACATGACCCAAACTGATAATAATAATTATTAAATATGTTAGAATGTAATTCTAAGATGAAATAGTGAAAACTAGATTAAATTATTAATTTAGTGCAACATGATTATTTTGCCCCTATGTAATACAAATGTATAATTTATTATTAATTACATATTTAAATTTGATAATTATGATTATCAAATCTATTAAAATATAATTTTAATAGAAAATGATAAATTTTAAATTAAAGTATTTAATTTTGAAAAATTATCATTTTATCTTTAAGTATAAATGTTGACCAAGGATATTATAATAAATGTACTATAATTTTAGATTTATAAAAATTGAATATATATATATATAAATATATATGTCTAATTATCAAATTCTTTAATGGTTAGAGAATTTAACAAGTGTTGAAATTTATATGGATAATATTTTGACACTTGATATCTAATATATATTTTTAATATATTTATTAATTATTTTTTATCAAATTTTATTTATAAGTTTGACTTGAACTTACCCATGTAATATAAACATGGTTGTATCACATAACTCCATCATTATTTTATAATATTTATTAAATAAATATTGTATTAATAAATGATGAAAATTAACAAATTTTGGGGGTCTTCTTCTTCTCCAACGTGAAGACAGCCATGGGTACTATTTAAAGAGGGTTTTAAGTGTTGAAAACTCACACTTATGAGCTTGTTCATCACCAAAAAAGTAAGGCAAGAGTTGCCAAGGTAACATACTTCCATTTGGACTCATTTTCTTTCTTTGATGTATCATTGAAAAGCATGGATCTAAGCTTAGTTTCTTAGGAAAAGAACTTTCATTTATGAATGTTTTAGACCTTTAGAAATAATCAAGTACTTCACCTTATTTGTTGGCATTCAATTGTCCTAAGTCTTCAAAGCGTAGCTCCATCCTATGCTTTCCATCACTTGGGCATAATCAAGTAACGAACACATATTAGAAATCTCATACTCTAATGGTATACTTTATTCAAATGAATTAACCAAATAAGTTTCTAAAGGGTCAGAAAAATTCCCTTCTTAAATTTTATCTTCTATAATATTTTCAATAATACTGGCTTCCTCATTGTTATATTCTTCATCACATGATTACTTACACATATTAAAAATATTAAGCTCTAATATCATATTACCAAATAATAACTTCATTATTCTATTCTTATAATTAATTAAGGCATTAGAAATTGCTAAAAATAGACGTCCTAAAATAACTGGAATTGTATTACCTATTTTCACATGTTGTATATCCAAAACAATAAAATTCATCGGATAAATGAATTTATCAATTTGAACTAACACATCTTCTACAATTCCTCTTAGCACTTTCACTGATCGATCGATAAATAAAAGAGTCACAGATGTTGGTTTTAACTCATCTAAGTTGAGCTATTGATAAACTGAATATGAAAACAAGTTTACACTAACACCAAGATCAAGTAAAGCTTGTTCAATTTTATAATCTCCAATAATGCATGAAATTATTGGACAATTTGGATCCTTGTATTTTATTGCATTATTATTCTGAAGAATTACACTTACTTGTTCGACTAGAAAAACTTTCTTTTTCATATTTAATTTTCTTTTTACTTTGCATAAGTATTTAAAAATTTGGTATCGGAGGGTACCTGTTTGATCACACCTAATAAAAGAATATTGACTTTGACTTGTTTAAAAATCTCATAAATTTCTTGTGTTTTGATTTCTTTGGAGAGATTAATATATAAGAAAATGGTGGCATAGGTGTTGGTTCGATCTTATCTACAATAGGTATAAGTTTGTCATCCCTTTTCTTACTCGTAGAGATTGATTCTTCTTTCTTGTACGTATTAAGAATAAGCTTGTTAATAATCTTACCACTACGAAGAGTAGTAACCAATTTAACTTAGTTCATGTGCTGATCAACTTTTGAATTTAATTGGCTTTTTGGGTTGGGCTGTGATTGAGATGAAAATATACCTTTCTCATGAATGCTAAGTGCTGATACAAATTTTACAAGAGTATCTTTCAAATCAGTTAATAATTGAGCTATTTGATTATTGAATGATTCAGGCTTTTCAATGAATGCTTGCATGGTTTCTTCAAGAGGTTTTATCTTTGACTGATTATATGGAAGAGGATTGAAAGGCCTTTATGATTAGAATGTTCGAGTATCATAGTCATTTCTCTAACTCAAGTTTAGATGGTTTCACCAATTTGGATTGTAAGTGTTGGAGTATAGAGATGGGTAAAGCTTTTAGGCATAATCTATGGCATTTATTTATTTATACATGACTTCTTTGAACACTAGAAGGTTTGGGCATTCATTTATTGAGTGTTCAATATTATCACAAATATTACAAACATCTTTATGCTTACTGAATTTAATATCCTTTGCTTTTCTAAGTTCCATGGCTTCAATCTTTCTTGTCAAACTATCAACCCTAGCATTTAAATCATTTTCTTGATTTAAACTATATTTTTCTCTACTATAATTAACTAGATTGACCTTATTGAATTATTTGAAGAACTAGTAATATGTCAAGATTGCAAATTTTCAGCCAAGTAATCTAAATAATCTAATGCTTCATCTGGTCTTTTTTCAAAATTTTCTCATTATATATGGTTTTCAGAAATTGTTTGATCTTGGGTATTAAATCGTCATAGAAAATATTAATTATGCGTTATTTTTCAAAACTATGATGTGAACATGAATTTAACAAATCTTTAAATCTTTCTCAATATTAAAAATATTTTTTATTTTTTTGAAAAAAATTTTAAATTTATCTTTTGAAAGCATTTATTTTATGAAATGGATTTTTTTAAAAAAACTTTGCTTGCATTTCATTTCAAGTTCCAATTGATCTCGACCTTAAAGAATTAAGCCAAGTTTTAGCTTTGTCTTTTAATGAAAAAGAAAATAACTTAAGCTTAACAATTTCTTCACTACATGTCTGATCATTAAAAGTTATACAAATTTCTTTAAATTCTTTTAAATACAAGTAAGGACTTTCAGATTCTAAGCCATAAAAATTAGGAAGTAAAGAAATCATACCCGATTTAAATATAAAATTGTTTACGTTAAGAGAAAAAATAAAACAAGGAGTAGAATGTTTCATTAAAAACTAACTCTATTACATCTATTACAATCAAGCATAGAATCTAAAGAACATACTATACATCCTTAGTATCAACCTCCTAACCTTAACTAATACTTTAGAAAGACATGAAGATGAGAGAATGAAATTTTATTAAAAACTAGTTCTATTACATCTATTGCATTCCCAGAACATAATATAAACCTTTTATTTATCAGCAAACATGACAGCTAAATGTCAAGTAGGTAGTTGTAATATTTGACAATTAAATTGAATACTTTGACAAATGAAGTTGAAATATTTTAGCCATCAAAGAAACGTCATAGATAACCTGAAAGATTAATGATTCATCTTTTATGGTAAACATAAAAGTTATATATATTTGACTCTTATTTCTAGTGCCACTTTTTTCAGGTCAATCCAAAATTTCTATCAAAAGATATGAATAAAATATTGAAGTATGATCAACTAGGCTTGATTGATGACTTCAAAAATATAACTTAAAAGTTTTAGTCCAATGAGTTATATTTCCAATAGATCAAGACTCATCTTAATATCTCTCTTGTATAAAAAGTTATTGTCTTTTTACGTTCATTGTATTAAAACCAAAATTAACTAAAATTATAAATAAAGTAAATTTTATATCAAATACTAGAAATATATATAAATAGAGAGAGTTAATCATATTTTGAAGTCTAAAATAATGAATTTAAACCTTAGTGTACATACAATTTTATGTACTCATTAGAAGAGTTTCAAACAGACGATGACAGTAGACTCCACTATTGAGGCTGAATATATTACTGCTTCAAAATTAGCAAAAAAAGCTGTTTGGATACAAAAGTTCGTATTTTAACTTGGTATCATTCCTAAAATGAGTTATCCAATATCTATATTCTATGATGATAGTAAGGCTATTGCATAGGTGAAGGAACTGAGGACGCACTAAAAGTCTAAACATATTCGATGTAAATATCATATTTTGAGAGAGTTCATTAGAGCTGGGGACATATTGATATAAAAGACTCCTTCAGTGAACAATGTAGCTGACCCACTGATTAAAGCAATGACATAGAAGCAGCTGGACCATCATTTTGAAAAGGTGAGTATATAATACAACAATGAATAGCTTTAGTGTAAGTAGGAGATTGTTAGTGTACGCCCTAGAAATCATTTGTGTTATCAGTTTTAGGACTAATAATCTTGTATGAATTTTATTTATCCATGAAAGAATGAGTTTTTTATTTATATATGTTTGCTGCTTCCTTTATTTTTTATACAAATAAATAAAGAATGTATGTAAATTATCCGGATAAATTTATTTAAATATTAAATAAAATTATCAAAGTCATTCCCTACATATGTGGTGTTAATTGGACAACTATATCATATGGTAGGCATACTAGTTGTCATCTAATGATATTATATGATAATATATGTATTATAACAATATGAGTATTGTTATAAGAGTATTAGTGTGAATTTATATTTGATAAACTATTTATCGAATGTGATTGAATATCTATGAATTACATGATATATATATAGTCAATGATTTATCGATAGATTATAATAGTGTGCGATGTAATCCTTTGACCTGAAATATTTGAAATCGAAGTCTGTATAGATGGATATATTTAATATGGTCTATAAGTACA
>JAVXUL010053949.1:0-10490 GCA_035590515.1 Trichilia minutiflora
GTGTGGATTCACCCGAGAAGAGTGGACGTAGACTTCGTGTTGAACCACTATAAAATTTCTGTGTTGATTTAATTTTTATTTTGCACAAGCATATCATTCATAGAACACCTTGTTATCTATTTTAAGTTTAAAATTTTTAAATTAATCTAATTCACCCCCCTCTTGGATTGCACCAACTGGGACTTCAACAACAAGACTACCTATACTTGAGTACATAATCTAATTGAGATCAATGGCCTATACTGTAAGTGTTACTAGCTAATCCTAGAGAAAAATATTGGTTAGTAATGAAAATGATGTTTAAGTACTTAAGAAAAATTAAGGATTTAAGTTTGAGTTATAGATTTTAAGAGTTGAGTATTTATGGGTACTCAAATTTGAATTATTAATTGAATATAAATGATCAAAAGTCTACATCTGATTTTTTTTTTATGTAATGAAGACACTGTCAATTAAAAAAATTTCAAGCAGACAACAATAGCTGACTCTACTATAGAAGCCGAATATGTTACTACTTCAGAAGCAGCTAAAGAAGCTATTTGGATACAAAAGTTTATATTTAAATTGGGTGTGATTCCTAGCATGGCCTATCCTATAAGCATATTATATGATAATACAAGTGTCATAATACAAACAAAAGAAGAAAAAAACATAAAAATTCAAGTATATTCAGTGAAAGTATCATATTTTGAGAGAGTTTGTTAGTGTTGAAAAAATTATCTAGAAAACACAGTCAGACGAGAATATAGCTAACCCTCTCACTAAATTGTTGACACTGAAGCAACTGAATCAATATCTTGAGAAGATGGGTATAAGATATAACAACGAATGACTTTAGTACAAATAGAAGTTTGCTAGTGATATATGCCATAAAACCATTTATATTGTCGATTTTAGGCATTTTATATTGAATTACTATTTATAATATGTATTGCACATATTCATTAATAAAGAAAATATTTTATATTCGTATGTATATGCTACTATTGCTTTTAAACATATTAATGATAGAGTATGCATATAAATTGCTCAGATAATGACCAAAGCACTTAATAGTTACAAAAAAGAGTTTCGTGATAATGAGTTCAATGCATAATGACCATTAGCCCAAGCGAAAATTGAGTTTAGGGTTTTAACATCTGTAAGTCCTGACTTATTTGGAATAAAATAAATGGAAGAAATTTATCCACACGAAACTTATAATTATTGATAAAATGTTCGATAAAGCCTTTCTTTATTGTAGTTTAGAGATTATAGCATATTGCTAAATATTAACCATAGTTGTTGAATGCTTGAATAGTTAGAAATGAAATCGATGAGATTGATTGTAACTCATAACTAATATCATAGAAATTCAAGATGTCACAACTTATAACTTATACAAAAGTGTGAGTATTATTCACGAGAAAGCTAGCACTCTCGGAGATCATATTAAGTTAAAAGTGTAAACAGTTTACATGTTAAATAGTTTAACAAACTTGAAAGTTTTATTAAGTAACTTCGAGTAAGTTACATTATTCTATCGATATTTAGAAATAAAAATGAAATTATAATAAGCTTGATCAAAGTAAGTTTAACTGGATTTAGAATTAGTTTGTCATAAAGTTGATAAATTAGGTCATAATTGATAATTTGCATTTTTACTATTTCAAAGCTTCTTTGATAAGCTTTGGAATATATTTGTCTCTTACTTAAATATCAAGGACATTTAAGTAAATAATACAATTAATATAAATATATGTCATTTTTCTTTTTATTAAGTTTTAAGAGATAATTACCAAAAATTTAAAAAAAAATCAAGTTCTCTCTTTTTCTCATTTTTGGCCAAGGCAAGAGTGTGAGTATTTGATTTGATTTCTTGGAAATTTCACCCATTTGAGGTTTAATCTTTATCATACATCTCAAAGGTTGGTGATCCTTACTTTGGTTAACTTTAATTTTGAGTTATGGAACCATATGGCATGAGTAATGCATAATTAACCCTAATGAATATCTACTTATGTAATCAACCTTTATCGCACTGATTGTCAATTTCACTATTCTCCCTCTCTCTCTCTCTAAAGCTCCAACCACGATTTTCTTTCACTAGCAAATCATTGTTCTTACTTATCCTATACCTTTTTTCTTATATTAAATCTCTTCCCTCATGTATTTTCATTCATCATCTATTCTGCCCCATAGCTAATTGAAAGATCCTAATAGTGAGCACCTCACAAATGCTAATTATGACACTAATTTATTTTCCTCCCAATATTTACTACTAAATTTAGTAAAGAATTTGAGAAACATTAGGTTAATCTAAGTAAGATTATTGACCCGTAAGTGATCCGTGTCTTTAGACTTATAGATATATTTAAATTTCATAAATAGGACCATTTACTTGATCTCAGGGAGTTAGATTATCCTTAATTAATATGTTTATTCTATAATAATCTTGAGTTCAACATTAGTGAAAACGCTTTAGTAGCTAAAGTGAAAGGAGGAGGAGTTTTTCTCTCTCAAGATATATTGAGCAAGATCATTAGGATTTTAAATATAGATTGGGAAAAGTTTTATACTTCAAAGTTTGCTATCAAGATGGGGATGACCAACTCAAATGTTTTTGCTATTGTTAGTGATAGAAAGCTTGCACTCCTAAAGGAACACACTTGCCTCCTTGTACTATCTATTAAGTACAAGGTTGTATAGCATATTATTGTTATTGCCATCCTACCTAAGAGTGGCCATTCTGCCAACGTGAGTTATATGGAGAAGTTTCTCCTTTAGAATCCTCTGGCTTATGGTTCGATTAACCTATATTACATCATCCTTAAGTCCATACATAGAATAGCTTAGCGCCACACCTCATTGTTACATTTTGGTTAGATTCTCACAGTATCATTTAAATATTTGGGGGTCTAACTTGGTGATGAGGAGTTCATTGACATTTCTACCATTGAAGGTTTCAAAAATAAATAATTATGGCATATATAGTTGAGGAGGTTAGATGACGAATCATACATTTATAAGACTAATAGAAGATAACCTGCACCATAGTTACCATCAAAAATCTCTCTTTCACCACCCATCACCAATCCTCTTACCTTCATCACCTCACCTTTGACTACACCTACATCAACTCCACCTACTTTTTTGAAAATGACTTCTATCCTAACTCTATAAACCTTCTTAGATGATTTAGAGAATTGTATGGATCCATAATTTGATCTTGTCAAGAGCTCTTTATCAAGCATTTAGCGTAAGCTTAAAGATTTTAGCTCTAATACCGACTCTGCTCTCACTGAGATTTTGAAAAGGTTTCGAAACATAGAGTGTGCAAACCATGAGTTTAGAGACATATTGTATCTGGATTTTTTTCCCATCTTGCTATTATTAATGATATATTTGATATATTTGTTGTATTATTAGACATACTTCTTGATGTATTTCTCTTGTATTTGAATTTCGGCTTTATGTTGTGATAACTTTGAGGATGTAATGTTTAACACTTGATGTATTGGATATATTTTCTTTGGTACTTGATGGTGTGGTTTTTCATGATATACCTACTGATATCTTTGATTTTGATGTACGTGTTTTACACTTAGGTGAAATTTATATTCTCTTTACGATTTGATATGTATATTTGATTTTAATTACTTCTCATCATATCCTTTTAACTCATTATTACCCTTCAATCATTCATTTTGATCATGCTAAAAGGGGAGAAGTGTTTGGCTAACACATTGGAAAAATCATCCATTATATGCATTATCACTATTATGTGTTATTTTTTTGTTGCTTTTTGTTATTATAATGTAATTGATAAGGGGAACACTTCCAATATGCACTCATCATTTTGTCATCATAAAAAAGAAGGAGATTGTTGACATTTATGTCGTATCTTTGATTTTAATGATAATAAAATGAATGATCTAAAAGAAGATAACAAAATAGATCAATCGAACAATCTTCAAAAGGGAACACAAAGAAAGACAAAGACTTGAACAAGAAACGAGGATTCATCATTTAAGATCTTTTCTTAATATTTTAGTAAATATGATATAATTGTCTTGATTATAAAAATTGCATGTGAGTAAGCTTAAGAAAATTTTCATTATAGGTCAAAAGATTTTTCATACACTTAATTGTCAAAATTAAACATTTAAAATATTATTAAAAATTACAAAAATATAGTTTTAATTAAAGTATTGTCTTTTATAAATTATTGGTTCTCACATTTGTAAATAAGCCTTTCAAATTGTTTTAAAATGTCTAAGTTTTTCAAACCTTGAATGCTTTAGACTTAGTTGTAAACTTTTAAAAAATTAAAGTCATTTGGTCGAACAAAATTCAAGATTCATTCAAATGAATAGTCATAAGGGCATTCGATGGCAAAGGTTGCTCTTGCGATCGTACAAATAAGGTAATTTGGTGAAACGAATTATTAAATTCATTCAAACAAATTAGTGATAAGTTTTAAGTCAGAGAACCTTGATTTTTTCAATCGAACAAACTCAATAATTCATTCGAACGAATAGTTTGAAAGACATTTCGACTAAATGATATATAGTCTCTGATCGAAGGAATTAAAGCATTCGATCGAACGAATGACAATTTTGAACCCTAGAGCCTTTTAAAATTTGATCGAATAAACTCATCCATTCTTTCAAACAAATAGATGTAGTTTTGAATTCCGACGACTAATTTTTTATTGTAACAGGTACATTTTCTTAGAATCTATAAATGGCTTATATAACTCATTTTGCCTAACTTTTTGCATGAAAATTGCCTTGTTTTATTACTCAAAAGAGAAAAAAATCATTTCTTGAGTTAATCATTTATATTATTCACTTATCAAACTTTAAGGTTCATCTTTATACATTCTTGTAAGGATTTTATTAAAAGATTGTGCGTTCTTCATTATAAAATCTTATTTTCATTGTATTATAAGTAAAAGAGAAACTCTTTTACTTGGGATATATTTGTAAGCACACTTGAAAGTAAGTTGTAAAGGTTTAGAGGTAAACCTAAAAAATCTCTAATTTATAAAACTTTGGCTTTGGTTTTTAAGTCTTGGATCAGTAGAACTTTCAAAGCAAACTTGAAGGAAGTGGATATAAGCTTGGATCAGTCGAACTACTATAAATTTATTAGTACTTATATTACTATCTCTTTAGCTTATTATTATATTGTTTAGAATTTTACTATTTATAAAAGAACCTAATTCACCCCCTCTTGTGTTGTTATATTAAGATTTCAATATTGATATGATTGATAGACTGAATTATTTGAGAATGCATTTAGTAATGATAGTAAAATTTTGAGTACTCATGAGATTATTTTAACACATAATTATAAGATAACATATATAATCAAAGTGAAAGATTATGAGCCCCATTCCTTGAATACATAGGTATTAGGGTAATTTTCTTTATTTATACATGTGTATGGTATTATATATGGTTCAGGCATTAGAGAATTTGCCATATGAAATTCTATTATAAAGGAGATGTGTGATGTTGAATGGCTCTATAGTAAGAAAAAAATAGATTTTTAACCCTAAAATTGATTTTGATTAAAAAATAATTCCTTATCCTTTTTTGTAAAGCTCAAAAAGTACTTTTCGTTGATATATTATGGGTTCCATAAGGTTATCTAAATCATAAGTTATAAGCATTAGAAGGAGCAACCCTTAGTTGGTGAAAAAGGGGGTAAGTATCTATATGCATGGGAAAAAATATCGATTCCTATTGCTGAAGGTTGAGTATCGATACATAATTAAGAAGTATCAATACTTTATTTCTGAAGGTTGAAAGTATCAATACAAGTATGAAAGTTATCAATACTTAAGCACATAAGCTTCGTCATGCTGTTCTTAGAACTAAAGATATCGATACATAAAAGAGGAAGTATTGATACTTTAGGGTTATTATAAATAGTAAAGATTGAGTACCTAATGACATTCTGAAAAAAATATCGATACATTATAGCTACAGTAATCTAATGAAAGCCCTAGTATCGATACTTTGAGAAAAATATTTATACGTTTTGCATAATTAGAGGAAAGATATTGATATTTTGAGATGCAAGGCAGACTTTAGCGTGCTATTTTTAGACAAAGTATTGATACTTAGAGACATGTAACAAACTTTGTAACGTGATTTTTTAAAGATATTTTGGTTATTTCTAAGCATCCTATATATAGGAACAGTAACCCTTTCTTTCTCATTTTCTCTTCTCTTCTTGTCTCTCTTAGTTTTCTCCTATTTTTAGAGTCAAAAGCATTTTTCACTCAAATGTCCATCAATCTTCCTTATTTTTCATGGAATCACTTTAAGAATCAACATCAAAACTTGGGATCATCATCTAATCAGAGTATTGGCCATCAATTTGAGATGAATCAGAGAAAAGAACCTCAGGTAAACAGTAGACAAGAAGTGGAATCAAGTAAAAAGGGGCTCAAAAGTCATCTCTAAGCTTGGACAAATGCACCCATTAACTTATTCCTTTTATTTGGATTATCATTGAGCATAAATATGAAAAAAAGATTTACTTTTTCTGAAAACTTAAAATTTGGGTATAGTTTAATTTATCAATTGGATTGATAAATTAAGTTGTTTAAATATATTATGATGTTAAGAAAGCTAAGAATGATTCATTGATGAGCGAGAATAGAGATGGCTAGAGGGTTGGTTATATATATAAAGAGAAAGAATGAATAAATTGCCTAATAAAAAAGCAATTAGGGTAATTGCGATAGATATAATTGTAATCATGTTTATCACATATTTTATGACACAATTATATTATGTGAAAATGTTGTTAAATCTTATATTCGTATATATGTATGTATATAGGTAAGAGAGCTTTTATTAGAGAGTCTTTGGCGCAAGGAAGACATTAGGAGAACGGTTCCCCATCTCAGAGTAGTGAGTGGATGTTTTCTTATTCTATTTCCTCCCTTAAATGTTACTTAAAAATAACTATATATTTTTATATGTTTTAAAGCAATGAAAAGTTTTTATATGATTTGTGTTGGGAGACGATGGTGACTTGATTGAGTGGAAATCAGAAGATGGCTTTCTTATTTATAATAGATTTAGATGATGACTTTATGATGATTTTGATATATTTGTTTATATATGTGTTTGAGGTCAAAAGTCAATTATGAATATTAAACTTTTGATGATTTTATATTAGTTGTGGCATGTTTAGTTATTGGATCTTTGAGGTTAAGAGGCCAGATATATTGTGAGTTTCCATGAATGATAGATTTTGATGGATATGCCCAGAATGCCAATGTTTTATGACATGGTTTTATTTATTTAACCTTGTGTGCCATGATTTTATTGATTTAACTTTATGTGTCATGATTTGTTGATGTGGTCTCACGAGCCATTATTGTTAATTACTTTAAAGGTGAGAATTATCATATAGTATGAAATAGGGTAGATTGAATACAATAGGTCTAAGGATGAGGATTTTCATGAAGCATGAAATAGGGTCAGTAGAATCCATAGGAGGATAAGGATCAATCATGCAGCATGAAATAGAGTGGATGATCAATATGATCCAATAATCCTATAAAACATAGCATACTATTATATTTTTACCTCTACTGATTGCGGATAGAATTTTACAGAGCAAGATGCATTAGTTTCTTAATTATTGTTGAAGAAATTATTTAATTATGTTTTATGGCATATTTTTATTTATAGATAAATTGAGTAAATGTTGATTATGTGGTTTAAGAGGACCTTCAATAATCTATTTGTGTGATTTTATACATGTAAACTCGTTTGATATCTATTCACAAAGTATTTTTCAAATATTCACCCATTTCTCCTTATATTTCAAGATAACGTAATCATATGCAGGCATAATCGAACTGATAAGAATTTTTAACATAATTTTTAGGTGCTTGACTCGTTTTCATATAGTATGATTTATTGAATAAAATTATATTAAATTATTTAAATTTACGTATTTTACTTAACCAACTATTTATGAAAATAAGATAATTTAAAATGAGTATTATTTGAAATAAGTTTGTATTTCCTATTAAATTCAAAAACTTTAATATATTACATAAAACATGAATGACAACTATATATTAATTATTTAATCACAAGTTATAACAATTAGCTTTATTGTACGAATCAATTGGCTATTTTTTTAGAGTATATCAATTTATTTTTGGACTATTCTCCCTTTCAATAATTATATTTGATTTATGTTATAACTTTTATGTATAAGTTTCAACTTCAAAAATTTTATTTTATTCTTAATTTTTATACTATATGTTTTAACTTTTGCACTACAATTTTTAGTTTTGGTAATAATTTTGTTATTTAACATATATTAATAATTCAAAAGAAAAAGACTAAATGTAATTTTAATGATTCGGTTCTATTTTTATAATTATTTTAGTTTATTTTTATTATGTTTTTTTTAAATTGATGGATTTGATTCACTATTTTAAATTAAATAATTAATTCAAAATCAAATAAAAAAAGATTAATTAATTCAAAATCAAATTAGAAATTGAAAATTACCTGATTTAAATCATAGCAATTTAATTCGATTTATTTCTATAAAAAAGGAATTAAATCAATGAATATTACACATTTTTATGCTATCAACTAATTGAGTCATGCTTCGTTACATTTATATTCATGTTACATACTTTTACTTTATCCAATTTTTTAATTATAATTTTTAATTGTTATTATAATATTTTATTTTTAAAAAATATTCATAAATAAAAAATTATAAAAAGAGTTAAAAGTTATAATAAAAAAAGATTAAAAATTATAACCTAAAATTTTGATTAAATGAGTCAATTAGAAACTACATTGAAATGCATTATAAATTGGACCCAACTACTAGCAAATATTTTGATTATTTATTACAATAAATTAATAGATAATATCAGGAATATAAATTATTTATATAAATGAATGTGATAATATTTTTAATTTTAAAATTTTTTATCTAATTTTTTTAAAATTTAAATTATATATATATATATATATATATGGCACTACTCTAAATCAGTAAACAGTCATTAAAATAAAAGGGAGAAAGTGCAGGAGAAAAAAAGAAGGTAACATTAAAAACAGAGAAGCAACTAATCATAAATGGCTGGTGCGCGACCGCAAGTGTATCCCATTTGATCCACATCTCCGGCTCAGTTTCGACCCGTCATCCTTGACGCATAGTACATATAAAGAAAATGTTGTAATCCCATGATCCCATCCATCAACCGTCCAAATTTCATATGCAGCGGGACCACGTTATCAACGCTCTCAAGACAATGAACTATCAACCATTATATAGAAATATCATATTAGTCCTTAATATTTGTCTCAATATCAAATAACCTCTCAAATATTCTGCAAATAGTCAGTGCAACCACGTATTGTTCTCTCCATCAATTAAACATAAACTGTATCTTACGGATTTTTTTTTATAATTATTGGTTACTATCATGTAATTTTTAAATTAATAATTCGTATTAAATTATTTCAATGAGCTATGTTAAATCAATCGTTCAATCTGGTAAGAGTTGTATAATCTCACTTCAACAACGAATTATGGTTTACAATCATTGAAAATATAAAAACATAAATATTGATAAGAAAGATGCACGTAGCAATATCAAATCATCGAGTCAACTCAGCTGGTATTTGATGTTTCTTTTTTTTTTATATACACACAAAATTCGTAAACTCAATTATCAATGTAACATCTAATCATACACGAAATTAGGTATTTATCTCTTAAAAGATATATAATCATATATTATATAATACTTAATTTTAGTTATAATATATATATACAGGATCATTCGTAATGATACTAAATACGAAATAAACCTCCTAATTAATCTCTTAATATTTCAATCAAAATAAAATTATAATAATTCGAATAAAAAATTATAACGCAAATCACAAATCGTCGTCCAGATCCCGTACCACTAAGCCACTCCAATTAAAAGATTATATTTGATGGTACACATATTTTATTTCTAATTTATATATATATATATAATAGAAACATCAATTCATATTGTATTTAAATTATGATATTTAATTGAATATATGATCAATATTAGATATAATCGTTTAATATATTTAAGAATTATTTAGGATTGTGACACATAGATTGATTAAAATCCTTTAATTATTTCGTATTCTTATAAAGAATATACTTCTTAAAGTTAAATACAAAATTATTATAAAAATAATTATTTAACATATCTTTATCTACCAAACCACATTTTTAAAAAAGTTATATTAATTCTACTCACCTTAAATATACAACATTAATAAAAAAAATATGATAAATTATGGAAATAATAACATATATCTTAATCGTTACCATTTATTTGACTACTTATTGTTAGTGTGTATGCCCTAGAAATCATTCGTGTTGTCGGTTTTAGGGCTTTTGATCTTGTATAAACTCAATATTTATAAATAAAAGAAATTGTTCTTTATTTACAT
>JAVXUL010053960.1:0-10489 GCA_035590515.1 Trichilia minutiflora
ATCTCGGAATCCATCGCCTCTAGCCATCTACCTGAATCCTTATCCAGGATAGCTTCTTCATAACTTCTAGGATCATCAGGATGATTAGCTTCTCCCACTAGGTAAGAGTCAAACTCTTGTTCATGTAGAAGCCCGTATTGCTCAGGAGGTCGCGATACTTTAGAAGATTTTTTAAGCGAAATCTGAACTAGAACTGAGGTCTGTTGACTGAAAAGTCCAACCTCAATATCATCGGATTGAGCTTCTAAAGACTCTTTTTTAGCTCAATCAATCTACTTGCACCACCTTCCTCTAAAAACTCTTCTTCTAAGAAGTGTCCATTTCTACTGATCGATATACGTTAATCAATAGGGAAGTAGAAATAATATCCTAAGCTGTCTTTAGGATATCCGATAAATCTTTCCTTCTCTGATTTTGTAACCAGCTTATTAGCATTAATAATTTTAACATAAGTTGGACAATCCCATATTCTCATATATCCAAAACTGGGGTTCTTTTCACTTCATATCTCATACAGAGTCTTTTGGACTAATTTTGATGGGACTTTGTTTAGGATATGCGCAGCGGTCAATAGGACATATCCCTACAAATATACTAGCAAGTCTGTGAAACTCACCATGGATCGCACTATATCGAATGAGGTACGATTTCTCCTTTCAGCTACACCATTCAACTGTGGTGTATAAGTGGGAGATAATTTCATTATCTTTCAAGAATTATTGAAACTTCGTACTTAAGTATTCACTTTCACGATCTGATCGTAGATATTTAATACTCTTTTTGATCTATTTCTCTACTTCATTTTTAAATTCCCTGAATATTTTAAAGGAATCTGATTTATATTTTATTAAATACACATACCCGTATCGTGACATATCACCAATAAAGGTAATGAAGTAGTCAAATCCTCTTTGGGCTCTGGTGCTAAACGGTCTATATACATCAGTATGTACAAGTTCCAATATCTCTTTCACTCTTTTACCTTTACCTTTAAAGGAAGATTTGGTCATTTTTTCTTGAAGACATGATTCCCATATGGGTAAGGATTCTGAACCCAGTGAACTCAAAAGTCTACTTGTCCCCAGTTGAACCAATCTCTTGTCTCCAATATGACCCAATCTATGGTGCCATAGATATTTAGGATTTTTTTTATCCCGAATTCTTTTATTTGTAATGGATTTAATTGAATGACTATCACTTAATTTCAGAACATATAATCCATTTGTATTTATTGCTTTACCCATTAATATATTTCGAAAATGTATTAAATATTTATTTTCAGTAAACTGTACACTGTAACCATCTTTATTTAGTACAGATATTGAAATTATGTTTCTGGTGGCATGAGCAAAATACAACACAAAATTCAATCTCAGAATGTGTCCCCCAGACAATCTGAGTGTGCAAGATCCTTTAAAGGCTTCAGCAGCAACTGTTGCCCTATTAGCCATTCTAAGTACGATCTCACCTCTAGATAATACTGACTAATTCTGTATAGTCTGTTGAGAGACACAAATATGAGATATAACTGCTGAATCTAATATCTAGGAATGATGATCTGAAGTGACACTCAATTCATAATCGATCATCATACAGCTAAGTTTACCTTCTAAGAGGTACTGAGGACAGCTCCTCATAATATGTTTTATTTTTCTCCCACTAAAAAAATAATTTTCTTTAACTTGAACTCAGTCCCTATCAAACTTTCTCAAATCCAAAATTTTATAGAGAACACCGTTAACAGAATTATTTTATTTTTGAATCAATATATCACAGTGTTTAAGACATTGAAAAGAAACAGAAAAACAAACTTATTAGTGATCTTGTATAATATATATAAATCAACAATTTTGATTTATATAAATTCAAACATTTTTTAATAATAACAATTAAACACTTTTAAAAGTTATTTATAAGTGCTAATTTTATTAGCTCCCACTATTTAATTTAAATCCTATGCTCCCCAAACAGGACTCAAAAGTATCGTTAGAATTTTGTTATTGTTATAAGTGGAAAATCAACATCTTATCAGAATTAACCAACCTCACATTTTAAAAATCTTGATCAATTAACCCCAATAAGTAGGAAACTCATTTCCATTTACATCTCCATGTAAAATTTGATTTTTTGTTTAACTCTAGCTTCAAGTGCCTCACATTTTAGAAATCTTGACACCCTAGGCTAGTTAAATCCAAACCATTGTTCTTTCTTAAAGTGTTATTTTCACCTCTCCCTCATATAATAAAAATCTTGATCAAGGTGAAAATACACACCCAAGAACTAGACAATGGATTTCTAAAACACAAATCAATATCCCTCACATATAGAAATCTTGGGATACTAATTTATGGCAAAGACCTCAACATCATCCCATAATGGGAGGCTAGAATTTAATAATTAGTATAAGGAGTCATTTAAAATTTTAATAAATCATTTATTAAAAATTTTAATCAAAACATTAATAATATTCATCATCATATGAATAAATATTATTAGTTTTAAAAAACACATCTGTAAAATAATTTTTTATTCCATTAATAATATTCATTCATCCTACGAATAAATATTATTAATCATAAAACAATTTTATTATTAAACAACTTTAATAAAATTTTAAACCATTTAAAATTCTTTTATTGAAAATATATTTCAAAATTATTTATTCATCATATGAATAAACTATTTTAAATTTACAAAAGTATGATTTCATTAAGAATTCAGTAATTGTTAATCCACATGTAATCATTATATGTTTTAATCTAAAAATCATATTTCAAAAATCATATTCTAATTTTGAAAAATAATTTTTCATATATGCTTGTTTTCGAAAAATCTTGTCTTACAAGTTTTGTGGTATTTGTGTTTTGGTTTTGTTATTTTTAAAACCATAACCCTTGTCATACAAGCATCATATATTTGTGTATGGTTTGTGATCACTAGTCAAACTAAAAATTTTGTTTTACTTGTTTAAAAAATTTTAATTGGATAAACAGCGTTAACTAGTCAAACTGAATCAACCGTTCACTGAGTTGGTTAACCCTTATGTTGACATGATTAACGTGCGACACCAATTTAAGAATTAGTAACAGTTACTGAGTTTATATACCAAATCTAATTTGAAAACCTAAGCCTATTGTTTTATTTCTATCTATCTACATTTCTACAAATTTTAATATACATAAGTTTACAAATACACGTATCAAATGCATATTTAAAGGATGTGCAACCCAATATACATATATGCACACACAAGGTCAAATGTAGACAAGATAGACATATATATATCCAACCATACATTTTATGCATTTAATCACAATTAAATACATTAACAAAACATTAAAGCTTAATAATATGCATTTAAACATTTTAAACACATGTTATTTATTAAAAAAATTTTGGGCATTATCGATGTGTTTTCATTAAAATACGTTAAGAAGTGATCAACATTATTTAAAACACAAGTCGAGATGTGTCCGAAGTCTGAAAACATGAAAAAATGTTGAGAAAAATTTTATGGTAGAATGCAGGGTTGGGTGCACGCGGTGGGTATGTAGTGTGGGCGGCATGCAATACACGCGCCTACAGGGGATGGTGCCACGTGCTCTTCTACTAGCAGGCTGGCGCAAGCGTGTGCTGCATGCGCCTGGTCGAAAAAAAAAGGGGCCTTATGCTGCTGCACTCAAAATTTTCAAATTTTATCCCTGCAAATTCAACTGTTTTTAAATCAAAACCAAGCCTCAAAACACTTTCTAACACATCCAAAAACATGCCAAAAATACCCAAACACAACAACAACATCATTTGATGCACCAAAACACTTGAACAAGTCAAGTATGGACCAATGTGCATCCATTGCACCAAAATGTGTTCCAAACTCAAGTTTTTTTATTTTTTCCAACTCAACCAACATTCTTAAGATACCATTATCATATAACATGTCTTAGAAACATCATGGAAGTGGTGGAAACCAATTTCACACCATGGAAACCAAGATGGAAACAAACTTCCTCAAATGCCATCCTTTTGTGTTTTCACCAAAACCACAAGCATTTAAGCAACCAAATCATGAACCTATCATGATCTGATACCACTTGATGGTTCTATGGCCTAAATCATGCATAATTATAAGTTTTTGACATAAAAACCCTAGGTTAAATTGGATGAAAATAAGGGTGTTTTGCATGAATTACCTTAGGGCTTTGTTTAAATGAGTTGAAAACTTTCCACTTTGATGAAGACTAGATTCAAAAACATGAATCCTGTTCAAATTTACACCATCCCCTTCTTTTTTCCTTCTTGACCGAACAAGAAAAAGAGAGAGAGAGTTTTGCTTTCAATCTATATATATAATTTTCATTTAATTTCCAATTAAATAAACACATATTGATCTAATAAATATAGTATTTAATTGGCTTAGAATATGATACAAAAAAAACCATTTTACATGGATGCAACCATCATTAAAGCTTGATCAATGGACATTTGACAAATTAATATAAATGTGGACAAATAATAAAATGCCAACTGTGACAACATTAACCATCAATTTTATTTATATTTATCTCGTCATTTTAACAATTAAGTCAATGGATAAATATTCATATTAATTAATCAATTAATTAATATAATGTATTTTTATAAAATACATAAATATGATATAATTATTATAATGTCCTTGGTCACATTTACACATAAAGATAAAATGATCTTTTCTATCCAAATTAAACACTTTAATTTAGATTTTACCTTTTTATATTAAAATTATATTTTAATATGTTTGATAATCAAAATTATCAGATTTAAAGATGTAATTTATAATAAATTATATACATGTATCACATAGGGGCAAAATAATCATTTAGCACTAGATAAAACTATTTCATTTAATTTTTATCATTTTGTCTTAAAATCATATTGTTGATGCCAAAAAACGTCTGACGACTTTCGTACACAAAACAACAAAAATCTCCGGTGAGTTTCTTACACCAAATAAGGAGTAGCTCATGATGGAGAAGCGGTGTTTGGTATTGTGGCTTGACTTAGGTGGTTCCCAAGCTGCCTACATATCCCCCTTCTTCTCTCTTTTCTCCTTATTCTTTGTCTTCCTCTTTCTTCCCGTGATTTTCTCTCTCCTCTGATTCTTCTTTTTCTTCTTCATTTTTTTTCTCTTTCTTCGATGGGGGGATCAAGCCACATGTAGTTCTTATAGGGGGAAAAGATGATGATTTTATAAGAGAGATGGTGATTTTATAGGCTAGGGTGATAAAGTGGCAGTCCCAAGGAGTTATAGGGTTGCTGTCATTAAATGGGTAGGGGCCACACTGTTGACTTAGCAGGCAATGTACTGTGCCGACCTCAAATCACCACCAACATCAGTCCCTCAATTTTTAGTAAAAATTTATTTTTACTGAAAATTACAGTTTGTATGGGCCTCTCACAAGGATCAGAGCTCCGTACAGGATTTGATACCATTGAACGGGTGACCTTGTACCATCAAACACATAAAATCAACATCGAGCTAAAAGAGCTCAGAATCATTGAGTGTATAAACTCATAAACATCGAGCGTGTAAGCTTGACATCGAGCGAAAAAGCTTGGTAATATAGATATGCCTAACATAGGTTGGGGCTTATAAAGGCCTAACGTGGGTCAGAGATAAAGCTCGACTAGTGCTATGGGATTTTAGGGTGAAGGCCTAACATGGGTCAAAGATAAAGCTCAACTAGTGCTAGGGGATTTTAGGGCGAAGGCTAACCATAACACTAGGAGAGAGCATCTGACACTGGTCAGGACTTAATTGGCCTAATACGGGTCAGGTCTTAGCCTCCCAGGGTGCTTGACATAGACTAGAGCTTAAGTAACCTGATACGGGTCAGGGATAAAGTTCAACTAGTGCAAGAAAATTTAAGGCCGAAAGCTAATCGTAGCACTAGGAGAGAGTATCTGACGCTGATCAGGGCTTAACCGACCTAATACAGGCAGGTCTTAGCCTCCCAGGATGCTAACACAAACTAAGGCTTAAGGAGCCTGATATGGATCAGACATAAAGCTCGACTAATGCTAGAGAATTTTAAGGTGAAAGCTAACCGTAACACTAGGAGAGAGCATCTGACATTGGTCAAGGGTTAACCGACCTAATACAGGTCAGGTCTTAGCCTCCTAGGGTGCCTGACATAGACTAGGGCTTAAGGAGCCTGCTACGGGTCAAGGATAAAGCTCGACTAGTGCTAGAGAATTTTAAGACGAAGGCCAATCTAACACTAAGAGAAAGGCTCGATTAGTGTCCAGGAGAACCAAGTCACTAGGAGAAAGCTCCACTAGTGTTAGAGGATTTTAGGGGTATAAAGCCAACTGTGACACTAGAAGGAGGTTCAACTAGTGCCCAAGGATTTTAGAGCTAAGCAGCCAATCGAGGCACTAGAAGGAAGGCTCAATTAGTACCCAGGAGAATCGGGACACTAGGAGGAAGCTCGACTAGTGCTCGAGAATTTTATAGCTAAGCAGCCAACCGAGGCACTAGAAGAGAGGCTCGACTAGTATCCGGAAGAATCGGGACACTAGGAGGAAGCTTGACTAGTGTCCGAAGAATTTATAGCTAAGCAGCCAATCGGGGCACTAGGAGAGAGGCTCAACTAGTACCAAGAGAATCGAGACACTAGAAGGAAGCTTGACTAGTACCCGGGGATTTTATGACTAAACAGCCAACCGGGGCACTAGGAGAGAGGCTTGACTAGTTCTCGAAAGAATCAGAACACTAGAAGGAAGCTCGACTAGTATCCAAAGATTTTATGGCTAAGCAACCAAATGATGCACTAGGAGAAAGGCTCGACTAATACCTGGGAGAATCAAGACACTAGGAGGAAGCTCGACTAGTACCCGGGCAATTTATGGCTAAGCAGCCAATCAGGGCACTAGGAGAGAGGCTCAACTAGTGTCCATGAGAATCGGGATACTAAGAGAAAGCTTGACTAGTGCTTGAGGATTTTACGGCTAAGCAGCCAATTGAGACACTAGAAGAAAGGGTCGACTAGTGTCTGGGAGAATCGAGACACTAGGAGAAAGTTTGACTAGTGCCTGAAGATTTTATGGCTAAACAACCAATCGGGGCACTAGGACAAAAGCTCGACTAGTGCCTATGAGAATCAGGACACTAAGAGAAAGCTCTACTAGTGCCTGGGGATTTTACAACTAAATAGCCAATTGGGGTACTAAGAGAAAGGCTCGACTAGTGCCTAAGAATTTTATGGCTAAGCAGCCAATCGGGGCACTAGGAGAAAGGCTTGACTCTTGGGGTTAGAGAGATCGCCTCAGGCCAGGGGAAGACACCCCTCAAGAGTGATTGGGAGACAACCCTTAGGGATGACTGGGCTCTCAGGAATGAGAGGGCTCTCAGAGATGAGAGGAGGTGGGGCTCTCAGAGATGAGAGGAGGTGGGGCTCTCAGGGATGAGAGGAAGGCTCTCAAGGAATGAGGGGAAGGCTCTTATGGATGAGAGGGATCTCAAAGGATGAGAGGGCTTTCAAGGATTAGAGAAAGGTTATCAGGGATGAGAGGGCTCTCAAGGGATGAGAGAAAGGCTCTTAGGGATGAGATGGCTCTTAAGGGATGAGAGGGCTCTCAGGGGATGAGAGGAAGGCTCTCAAGGATGAGAGGGGCTCTCAAAGGATGAGCGGGCTCTCAGGGATAAGAGGGCTCTCAAAGGATAAGAGAGCTCTCAGGGATAAGAGGAAGGCTCTTATGGATGAGAGGGCTCTCATGTTGGTTTAAGCTTTATTAAATAGATTGGACCTTAATAGTAAGGTCAAGCCCAATATATATGTTGGGCTTATTATGTCATTAACCCTAACCCTAAAACGCAATATAAAAGGAGCTTTATTTGCATTATAGGATATGTGATTGCTTAGGTTTTCTTCTTCTCGTTTTTGGCAAGAGGGAAAAAATGCAATAGGAACAAAAACAAAGTGTGACGCGAACAAGAGCTAGCACTCGTCGTCAATTATCCCGGTTGTGTGGATACCGTAGAGATGCAGAGATCGTTTGTGTTTTTGTGGTTCTTCATCATTAAATCGCGTAAAGGTATAAATATCCAGATTCATAACATTAAACGTAATAAGTTTATCGCATGGATTCTGTGAGGGAATCAAAAAATTTATTTTTCCGCTGCTTGTATGGGTTTCGGTTTCGTAACAAATAGTACGGGTAGCATGATTGTCATGCTATTAGGATATTAGTGAAGATTAATAGTTAATGAACTATTTTGTGAATTTGATCAAAGCTATAATAAATTACACAGTAGTATGAGATCAATAATTTATCATATGATTTTACTAGTGTAAAATTATTCCTTAGACCTTAGATGTCAGTGTTGTAATTTAATATAGATATATATGGTTGATATGATAAAAAATATGAGACTAATCATGTCTTATATAACAAACTGGTTTGGCTATATGTTATTTATATTAGAAAAGCGATAGACAATCAAGATAAAATTCGTTGTCTCAATATAAAGGATTTAAAGCACCATTGACTGAATCAGTTTTGAGTTCCTAATCGGGCATTGGTAAATGTCTGAAACCTAAATCTTTGATCAAAGCATATAATATTAGATGAAAAAGTTTCATGGTAATAAGTTCAAAGCGTATTAACCAAAATCTAAGGAAAAACTGTATTTAAGGTTTTGACATCTGTAAGCCCTAATTTAATTGGGATTAGATGAACAAAGGAAATGTAACACCCGTGTTTAGATCTCGAGGATATATTTGTCATTTCTAACTCCTCCTGTTCATGTATCTGCATTCATTTCATACACCGTGTGCGTGTGAGCGTGATTTCGTAACTTAGATTGAGTATTAAAGTGAGATTTCAATTTTCGGCAGGTTCGGTCGATCGAATGGATGATTTGTTCGACTAAAATTTTGAAGACTCTCTGGAAACTTTGTGACTTCAGATTCGTTCGAACGAATAGGGGGATTCGTTCGATCGAATTCAACTTCATTCGACCGAAGGAGCCATTCGTTCGATCGAAGTGTTGGTTCATTCAAACGAATGAAGATTCGTTCAACTGATAATTTGGAAGCTCTCTGACTTTTGTAAACGTCGAAGGATTTGTTCGAACGAAATAGGAATTCGTTCGATCGAAGGGGTAATTTGTTCGATCGAATCGACATGAATTGACGATTTTACCCTCTTCTAGAAGCTTTTTCCTTAAGAAAACTTAAGGGCAAAATGATAATTTTGTCCTTTTTCTGTACATAGGTGTCAGGGGTCAGATTCTTCAGCTTTTCCTTCCTCTTTCCTCTCCCTCTCCCTTGTGCACATTCTCTCTGTCTCTTTCTCTCAACCTAACCACATTTTGCCCAAATTTTGATTTCTCTTCGCCTATAAGTTACATTCTATGCGTCTAACTACCCGAGAGCATTGATTTGGCGATAGAAGTGCAGAAAACAAAAAAACATATAGGGTTTCCTTCGAAGAATTTAGGGTTTTCTGACTTCCGAGCGAAATTGATAAAAACCAACCATACCACGAGGATCATAGCAACATTTCTAACTTGTCTACATATTTTATTTCGTATTTTATGAACTTTAATTCATATGGATTTTACTATTCATCCATAGGGTTTTTGACTAGATTGATTGCATGCGCTTGGACTTTTTATGTTATTTGAGCTGTATTAAAGTCAAGAGAATCGTAGGACGTTAAAAATATGATTTTTGAGGAATTGGGTAAATGTGAACAGTAATCGAAGTTACTGTTCCGACGAACGTGTGGGATTCGTAGGTTTAAATTACAAAATCAGACTGAATTATGCTTGTATAGCTACTATATGAATTTGTGATAGAAGAGGTTAGGTAAATAGATGTGTAACGGGGGGGTTTAGCTGATTTCACGTGTTAATCGATTTTAGGAAAACTTGAATTAGCATGTATTGCACGTCATTCAAGTCACGTGCATATTTTAAAATGTATATTGATATATATACTTGAATGCTTGTGTTTAGGCGACGATACACGAGCGAGATATCCGCGTGACATACCGAGAAACGAGGGGAACTAGGGAGTGTGTATCCTCCCTATTCTGTGAGTGAACTACTTTTATGTTTTGTTACTTCAATATATGTGGAATATGTATATGTTTTACATGGATATGATATATTATATTTTGATGATGATTTTATGGTATTGATACGGCCGATGAGCTAGATTTTATGTGTTTTATGCTGATGTTATAGCCAGTAGGCCAGGATTTTATACTTATTGAAGTTGCCGACCATCAAGCCAGTTTTATTTGATATGTGTTGATGATATAGCCTTTCGGCCTAATTGTGATATTTATGTTGATGTTGGCTATGAGGGCCTATTGTTTACAGTAGCTACTAATTGTAGCCTAGGGTCGGCCTGAGTAGATAGATGTCGTCTAGGTGAGTGTGGAGACTTCACAGGTGCGGGAGTCGTATGGTGTTATCATTGTTATAAGAAGATGGGTT
>JAVXUL010053981.1:0-10489 GCA_035590515.1 Trichilia minutiflora
AAAGGCATGTTCGGGTTTAAATCATGTTATTTATATCGTATTCGTATTTAGTCAATAAGTTGGCTAGATTTGAAAAAAAAATTGGGGCAAGTTTAGAAAAGTTTCCTTAAGGTGCATCTGCACACCTGTTTAATAAATGCAAATTTCTGTTGATCCGGAGATCCGTTTGATGAGCGGTTTGTTTCTATGAAAAGATGATGGAATAAGGATTTCATAGAAAGAAACAGAATGGAATTTGGATCTAGGATGAGAGAGAATCACAGATTTAAAATTGGCTTGTCTGCACAAAATAACAAAAGGAGGGAATTACCCAAGAAATTAGGGGTAAACATGACTTTTCCAGCTCCCTTTACATAATTTAAGCAAGTATACACTGATTACACGTTATTCACTCAGCAAAAGCCTCCATCTTCCTCATTAGTTCTAGGCAGCAAAGAACATAAGGGTTTTTCCTTTGTTTTCTCTTGATTTCTCATTTCTCAACCGATTAAACTTTTGTCTTTTGCCATAAATCACTTGCCCTTGATGTAAACCATACTCCACAGGTTTCATTTCATTGATTCAACCAAAGGATAATTCAGGATAAACATTTAGAACACTTTCACGTTTTTGGGATTTGTTTTTTTTTCGAAACTAAAGCGTTTAAAGTGTAAACGGACATCTGGGTAAGTTTTCCAACTTCCTTATTGTAGTGATTACCTAGATTGCATAATGTTATGACTATAAGTTATTAAACTTACAAAATTCCTTGTTATATGCTTGATTTAGTAAACTTGAGCATATTGAACCATGTGAAGCCATACATATGATGCGGATTAGAGACAGCTACGTATGTATAGACTTTGAGGAGTTAAGCACCGGAGACACTAGCTGTGTTAGTTTATCTTGTTGTATACGAAATATCGATTTTCTAACATTTGTACTAATCTTGCATTGTAGACACTTCGAGGGAGCCACCACCATCTAGCACTCATTGACTTAAGTTTGTTTTCATTTTTACTCAACATATTGTGAGTGAAATATATGTGTTTACTTTTTACTTTATGCTTTAGATCAAAATGTATACATATATGCTTATATTTGCTTATACAATATTAGTATGATGTATTTTAACAAATTAAGTTGACTCGTATGTATACAACATGAGGTAGAAGTACATATAGATATGTAGACATAAATGTGCTTATCAAAGATTATATACAAATACGTTTATAGTGTGTTATGGACTTTAGCTTAGATGTTTATAAATATACATTCTTACATTGTGTGTGTGCTATGGAAATTTGGGAAGCGTTGATGTGTTGAATGGGAATAAAGGTCAGGAGAAGGCCTACTATATTTGGATATGTATGCAGTATGTGGAGTACATTCTTATGTTGTGATTGCATGTGTATGTGTGTGCGTGTGCCTCAAATTAATCCATGCATCCAAATATGATTTTCCCTCTGTCCGGTCAAGTGCATAGCCCTGAACATGGACTAGAAAGAGATGTATCTACTTGATTTATATTACAAATTTATATATGTATGCATAACTAGATGAATGGATGCTTTTATTAAACACTTTGTCTTTAGCATACTTTGTCTTTGACTGTATACAATTATACATGTATATGGATATATTCCTTTCACAGGTCTTCCTAGACTTATCCCCTCTCTCACCCTAGTTTTGCAGGATTTTTTGATGTATAAGATATTAGGCTCAGATGACACTTCAATAGACCAGGGTACTGACATGCAATCACTAGGGCACGGTTTTGGGTCCATGTATATAGTTAATTGGGGATTGGTTCTTAATGTATATTTTGTGACTTGGTCATATATATTTGTCATTTGTCGTTATTTATGCATGTATGTATATGCATTACGATTATAGGTTTATGTAAGTTTACTGGCATGAAGCCCTTTCTGAAATTGAATGGATTGACTCCATTCATGTTATACATTATTTTGTATTATGTCTCTGGTGGTTGTATGATCCTATATATAAGAGATCATAATGAGTACGTGCATAGGTTGCATGATGTATGAGGCTTAGGGGGTTCAAGATTTACCTGTTTCCCTATCGGTCATATGCCAGGTTTGTTGGGGTGTGACAAAATTGGTATCAGAGTATGGTCTAAAGGTTGATGACTGCATGGTGAGGGTAGAGTCTTGTATGTAGTATGTCCGGGATATTGTATGCATGACACTACTCTGATATCCGATCTATATGGTTTGCCGTTTTAATTCATGTTAGATTATAGAATCTTTAGATAGTCTAACCCTTTTTAATTTTTGTGCTTTTAGATAGGCATGCCACCTCGACGAAGAATTAGAGTGACTAGGGTTCCTCAGACTAATATCCTTGGCCAAGTTTCCTCTATGCCTCAAGAACCAGCACCTAGAGGTCAAGGACATCCTCGTAGAAGAAGGGTTGAAGGTATAGGAGAAAGAGTAAATGAGAGGGCATCAGGCCCAATTGAAAATATTGCTGCCACTGGGGTAGAGCATATGCAACAAACCATGAAAATGATAGTAGAGTGGTTAAGGCAACAACAACAACAACAATTTCAAGTTCCTTTAGCTCAACCTCAGGTATCTCCAGCTCCAGATCCGATTCCAGATTTTATTCTAATGTCAACCCCAGCCCTAGCAACCCAAAGGCATGAAGTGACAATGACACTTCAAGACTTTAGAAAATGCATCCACCCACATTCTTTGGGACGGGACCTGACTCTAATTCGACTGTTTTTTTTTTTTGAAAAATCTAATAAGATTTTCACTGCCTTAGGGTGTTCTCCAGCAAGAGCTGTGCAGTTGGTAAGCTTCCAACTCCAAGATATCACTTATGAGTAGTATACTTCCTATGTACAGAATAGGGGAGTATTAAGGCCACTTTTGGAATGGTTAGAGTTCATTTCTATAATCCTGACTCATTTTCTCCCTTAAAGCTTGAGGGATGCCAGAGCTAAGGAGTTTGAGCAATTATTCTAAAGAGAAAATATGACAGTGGCTAATACGCGTTTTACGCATCTGTCTCATTATGCCCCTCACTTGGTGAGTACAGACAAAATGAAAGCCAAGAGATTTGTAAATGGCCTTTGAGACTACTTGTATCGCTCCATTCCTAATTTAGAGACCACTACCTACACTTAGGTTCTGGATGCAGCTTATAGATTTGAGATGAGGGCCTAAGATAGTAGGATAGAAAGAGAATCACGTAAAAAGCCAAGGCCAGATGAGTCAGGAAAATTCCATCAGCTAGAGCAGAGCAGACATAGGGGTGAGTCTGCAGTTAAAAATACACCAGCTCAAGGAGGGTTTTCAAAAGGTAGAATTCCTGACAGACGATTTAATCAGGGTGCTAGTTTGCAAGCAATGTCTTCTGTCTTAGTGGTGTAATCTTCTATTCCTCCATGCCAACACTGTGGGCGCCCATATATTGGACAATGTTTGAAAGGTTTGGGTGCTTGTTATCGATGTTGGCAAGCAGGCCATATCAAGCAGAACTTCCCTTTAAACCAATTGCAATCAGTAATCAATTAACCTCCCTCAGTAATGCCACCTCCAAGAGATAGACAGCAAGGGGATCAGAGGTCTATAGGTAGGAGTCAGTCGCAAGGGGATAGGGGACAGTCTTCCTCTAATAGGGGTCCAGTTAGAGTTTTTTCTCTAATCCCCCAAGATGCCTAGGCATCCAATGCTGTTATCACAAGTATTCTTCTCGTGGAATCTCAGCATGCCAGAGTTTTGTTCGATCCTGGCACAACTCATTCTTTTGTTTCATCATATTTTGTATCACTTCTGGGTGGGGTTATCGATGTATTAGAATTTCCTATCATTGTATGTGCTCCTACTAGAAGTGTTATGGTAGTTTCTAAAATTTTGAGAGTAGTTACTATTATTATAGATGGGCGTACACACCATACGGATCTAATTTTGCTCGAGATTATGGATTTTGATATAATTTTGGGTATGGATTGGTTGTCCAAATACCATGCTATTTTAGACTGTCATCGGAAGGTGGTAACTTTTTGTAAGCTAGAAGAGTCATCCTATGAATTTCAAGGAGATCAAAGTGAAATTCCCAACAACATTATATCAGCTATGTCCATATTGAGTTTACTCAGAAAGAAATGTGCGGGATACTTAGTATATGTGTTTGATACAAAAATAGATAGTTTCATATTAGATTCAGTTCCAGTGGTTCAAAAGTATCTTGATGTGTTTTCAGATGAGTTGCCCGGTTTACCCTCTGATCGATAAATTGAGTTCGGTATAGATGTAGCTTAAGAAACCCAACCTATTTCAATTCCTCCATATCGAATAGCTCCAACCGAGTTGAAAGAATTAAAGGTACAATTATAGGATCTTCTAGATAAAGGTTTCATTCGTCTAAGCACATCTCTATGGGGTGCTCCAGTATTATTTATAAAGAAAAAAGATGGAACTTTACGACTGTACATTGATTATAGACAGTTAAATAAAGTTACCATCAAGAATAAACATCCCTTGTCACGTATAGATGATTTATTTGATCAATTACAAGGAGCTCAATATTTTTCTAAGATAGACCTTCGCTCGGGGTATTATCAACTACGGATAAAGAAGGAAGACATTCTGAAAATGGCTTTTCGTACCCGTTATGGACATTATGAGTTTTTGGTGATGTCTTTTAAATTGACTAATGTACCAGCTACATTTATGGACTTGATGAACAGCGTATGTAAACCATTTTTAGACCAATTTGTCATCATATTTATTGATGACATTTTGGTATACTCTCAAAGTGTGGAAGAGCACGAGAGGCACCTTCACTTAGTGTTGCAGACATTAAGAGAACAAAAGCTTTATGCAAAATTTTCAAAATGTGAATTCTGGTTGTCTGAAGTGGCATTCTTAGGCCATATGGTGTCTAAAGAAGGAATCAATGTAGACAACATAAAGATAGAAGCAATGTAGAATTGGCCACGTTCGACCAATATTGCTGAGATCAGAAGTTTTTTGGGCGGCTTAGGAGGGTATTATAGACGATTTGTTCATAATTTTTCTACCACGGTCGCTCCTTTAAGTCGTTTAAGTCAGAAAAAATATGAGATTTGTTTGGTCTGATACATGTGAAGAAAGTTTTTGAAGCTTAAAGAATGTTTGACTATCGCTCCTATTCTAGCTTTACCATCAGGGTCAAGAGGTTTCTCAGTGTATTGTGATGCTTCTAGAATAGGTCTTAGATGTGTGTTAATGCAGTCTAACAAAGTACTAGCCTATACATCTAGAAAATTAAAAAGTTATGAACAGAATTATCCTATGTATGATTTAGAAATGGCAGCAGTCATTTTTACCCTTAAGATTTGGAGGCACTACCTTTATGATGAGATATTCAAGATATATATGAATCATAAGTGTGAGCCCAGTGCCTAGATTCCAAGGGTATACTAGTAATTTTATATTTATACTATACATGTAATTATGCTTGTATTATACATAGTTGACACGCCATCATGACTGAATATTTATTCTAGGGATTTGAGTTTGTTATGATAAAGTTTTGAGGTCGTAAACACAGGGACTTTAACGTAATTAAAAGTAAGTTTTATTTTGAGTGGGATCTCAATGATATTTTTCAATTAAGAGAAGGATTTGGGAGAAAATATGCAATTCGTTCGAACGAATTTCTGATTCCATATTCGTTCGAATAAATGGGAAATTCGTTCAAATGAATAGAACATTTTGTTCAAACAAAGAGCGAATCATTTGGATGAAATTTGGAGGAACTCCCTGAAAAATTTTAATCCCAAATTCGTTCGATCGAATCAATAGTGTCATTTGAAAGAATGTTCGATCGTTCGAATAAAAATTTTGGGAGTACTATGACTTCAAAAGTACCAGATTCATTTGATCAAAATCTAGTTCTTTTGACTGAATTCATATTCGTTAAAACGAATCCCCTGTTTTGTTCGATCGAATCGACGAAAAATGACGATTTTTACCATCTTCTAGAAGATTCTCCCTAAGAAAACTTAAAGGCAAAATGATAATTTCATCCTTTTTCTATAAATAGGAAGCCAAGGCCCAAATTTCACATTTTTTTTCTTCTTTTCTTCTTCTGCTCCTCTCCCTCTCCCTCACGCACGTTCTCTCCCTGCTCTCTCTACCTCTCATCCGAACTCTTGCCACATTCTTGATTTCTCTTTATATATCATCCTCATTTCCTATTTCTAACTTCATGAGAGCATCAATTTGACGGTACAAACGCAGAAAACAAAAAGGGGAGCTAGGGTTTCCAACATACAATTTGGGATTTTTCGACTTTCAAGCGAAATCGAGAAAAATCGACGATACCACGAGGTTCGTAGCGTCATTCCTAGCTTGTCTGTATATTTTGTTTTTCATTTTAGCCCATTTTTATAATGTGAGTTTTACTATATATTTGTATAATTTTCGATAGATTTATCGCAAGTATTTTAGTTTTTACATGTTATTCGAGTTACAATGAAGTTAGGAAGTCGTAGGATGATAGAAATATGAATTCAGAGAAAGTGGGTGAATGTGAACTGTAATCGGAGTTACTGTTTCGACGAGGATATGGGATCCACATATTTAAATTACAAAATCAAGCCGAATTACGTTAGTATAGCTACAATATGGGTTCGTGATAAAAATGTATAGTCAAATAGACGAGTAACAAGGTTTTATCCGATTTTTATATTGCCCAACTTTAGACAAACCCGAGGGTAGCATGCATTGCACGCATTTGAGTCACCTGCATATATTAGAATGTATATTGATAAGTTTTTGGATATTTGTGATTAGACGACGGAGCAAATGGGGGGAACTAGAAAGTGTATACCCTCCCTAAGCTGTGAGTGGACATTTTATGCTTTTACTATTTTAAGAATAATTTCTGATAACTGTTTATAAATATTTGATCAATGCTATTAATTTATGAATACTGTTTTGGTTTTATGTATGATTGTTTAAATGGGTAATGGCCAGAGGCCAAGTTATTACATGTTTATATTTTGATGATTATATATGTCAATGATACGGCCAATAGGTCAAGTTTTATGTTTATTATATGATGATACGACCAATAGGTCAAGTTTTATGTTTGTTATATGATGATACGGCTAGTGGGTTAGACTTTTATATTTATTGTGATGACGGCCATGAATGTCGGGTTTATATATTGATGATGACAGTCATGTGGGCCGGGATCGTTTACTGTAGCTATAGGGGAGTAGCCTAGGATCGATCTGATAGAGAGGTCGCCTAAGTGAGTGGAGATTCCACAGGTGGGGGTGATGTATGTTTATATTATTGTGATAAGGTGATGGGATTTGACCACCTGTAAGTTTCATCGGGTTACTCATAGATGTCATCCCGTGGCTAATTCGAGACTAACGTCAATGGCGAGCTTGTTTTTATATAACTAAACCAAACATGTTTTTATTCTTTGTATAGAAAATATATTTTTATAAATAGTATATTTTATTACATATAAAACCCACTGATGGTCTCGGGATGCCCAAGGTCAGGGTAATCTCCTAAAAAGGTAACCAACCCAATGATTTTTGATAGATGATTTGAGATTTCGAACTGAAAGAATTGATTTCCATTGACTATACGAAATGTATTTTAAATGGCGTTTTTATATTTATGAACTTTGTAATATTTATTTATATTTATCTTTAGTTAACTCACGGAGTATACTCCCGTATACTCACCCCTCTCACTCTCCAGTTTCAAGATCGCTTAGCTAATAGCATTCGGTAGTGGTGATCTTCCTGTGCTAGAGGACTATCAGGTAAACTTTGGGCATTGACTCACTTAACTGGTTTCTAGTCCACTGGAGTTGTATTGTGTTTCTTATTTGTACTGTTTTTGATATACTAACGACAGACTTGTAAACTCTTTTGATATTATGATTGTCTGTTGAGTTTTCCTATTTAAATATTCTGATGAATGTTTGAGATATGAACGAAATAAATTTTTATAAAAGTGTTTGTGGATTGTTAGGATATTTTGAGAAGTTTTAGGTGTTTTGGTTGGATTGATTTTGGAGGTGTCGTATAAATATTTTGAAAATAAATTTTGAAAGGTCTTACAGACTCACAGGTGTGTTCTAGTGATTGAGTACACCTTGGGAGTATGTAGTGGTTGTCACGTGTGAGACCCACAGGTTGGGGCGTGATAATTTTATTGATATCAGAGCTTTTGATTTTAAAACGATTTTAGAAATACCCAAACTTGATTTTCAAGCTATATTTTGAAATTCTGTACATGATTTTATAATTTTTAAAAGTTTTTCAATTTACTAGGTGAGTCGAGTCGTATGTAGTATCACCACCATTTTATATGTGTATATTTGAACTCCGTGCTTTTTTATAGTTAAAATGTCTTTAAAACCTAGGCAAGGTTGAGGTAGACCGCGAAGAGAAATCATATCCGACGTTGAAGAAGAAGCTACTTCTTATATGCCTCAACCTGAACCCGAGGAACAGCATGAACCTCCTCCGTCCCAATATTAGCAATCAGGTTTAGGAATGCCTCCATATATGACTCCTGAGGTATGGACTGCCTTTATGGAATATTAGAACACTCAAGTTGCAGAAGCATCCGAATCAATTCCGAAATTGTCCAAGCTGATTAAAGAGGTCCGACAGTTGGGGAGTGAACCATTTAGAGGTACCACAGACGCGACTGTGGCTAACGATGGTTTTAAAAATTAGAGGGTGACCTGAATGACATAGAATTAGAGGACAAGTACAAGTTAAAGGTGGCTGTCAGATTATTAAAGGGCAGTGTAGCTACTTGGTGGGCGAATGTGCAAGCAAGGGCCTCAGCACAACTGACCTGGGATAACTTTGTGCAAGAGTTCCGGGATCAGTATTTTAACCCTTTCCACTGTAACCAAAAAAAGCAAAAATTCCTCCGATTGAGACAAATGGGTAAGATAGTGACAGAGTATGAGACTCAATTGAGAGAGTTAGTTGAGTTTGTGCCAGAATTTGTTAATGAAGAAAGCCTATGAAACAAATTTGAAGAGGATCTGAATTTTGAGATCCATGAGAAGATGTTACTGTCAGGAAACCAGGGGTATAAGAAAATGATTCAGATGGCCTTTCGAGCTAAGAAGTTAGTGGAAGAGAGAAGGTCGAGGAATCAGTTTTGAAAGAGGAGAGATGTAACACCCCGTGTTTCACCTCGAGAGTATAATTGTCATTTTCTACATCTTTCATTCGTACATCTGCATATATTTTATGTTCATGTGAGTGTGGGTGTGATTCTAGGCTCGTGATGGTGATATTTAAGTGAGAATTCAAATTTTGACGGGTTCGATCGATCGAATAGGGTGATTCGTTCGACCGAAACTTTGCGAACTCTCTGGAAAATTTTTGCTCCAAATTCGTTCGAACGAATGGAAGGATTCGATCGATCGAATCAGTCGTTTGATCGAAGGAGATATTCGTTTGACCAAAATATGGATTCGTTCGACCGAATGGTGGTCCGTTCGACCGGTATTTTTCAAGCTCTCTGATTACTATTCATATCAAGGGATTCGGTTAAACGAATTGCTATTCGTTCGATCGAAGGGGTAGTTCGGTCGATCGAATCTTCGATTCGTTCGATCGAATCGGTGCAAAATGACAAAAATACCCATTTCTAGAACCTTCCTCCTTAAGAAAACTTAAGGGCAAAATGATAATTTCACCCTTTTTCTATAAAAAAGGGTTTGGGGGACGAAATTTTAAGGTTTTTCTTCATTTTCTCTCTTTCTCTCCTCCTTTCACCTCCTCTCCATTTCTCTCTCTAAATTTACTCACATTTGACCCAAGCTTCAATTTCTTTTTACCCATGTGTTGCATTCAGCGCGTCTAACATTTTGGGAGTGTCAATTTAATGGTAGGAGTAAGGATTCGCAAAAAGGAAAGCTAGGATTTCGAAGAGGATTTGGGGCTTTTCAAGTTAGAGGCGAAATCGGAGAAAATCGACCACACCACGAGGTTCGTAACTTCGTTTCTAACTCGTCTACGTATCTATTTTGTGGTTTTAAGCGTTTTTATTCGTATGGGCTTTTGTATGGACTTTCGTAGATCTAAACCCCATATTTTAGTTTAAAGGCATAAAATGAGTTGTAGAGGAATTGTAGGAGTCGTAAGATGTTAGATTTATGATTTCAAAAAATTTGGGTAAACATGAACAGTAACTCTGATTACTGTTTTGACAAGAGAGTGGGGCTCACTGGATAAAATCGCGAGAATAAATTGATATACATTGGTTTAGGCATAATATAAGTTCGTGGTGATATAATTGGGTAATTCAAGGCTTAACGAGAGTTTTAGATGTATCCGGAAAATAGTTCGACGTGGGAAATTCGAGAATAGCATACATTGTACGTATTTAGATTTCCATTCGCATTTTAGAATATGTATTGATAATGTTATATGCGTGTGAATAGGCGATGGTTCGAGGTCGAGGTACTCGCGTAGTTCGCCGAGGAACGA
>JAVXUL010053992.1:0-10489 GCA_035590515.1 Trichilia minutiflora
TGCCAAAAATTCGAATTCTCACTTTAATAGGCCCCACACGAGCCTAGGATCACACCCATAACCCCATGAAACATGAAATAAATGCAGATGCATGGATAGAAGATGTAGGAAATGATAATTATACCCTCGGGGTGAGGTACGGGTTGTTACAGGTAGAACTATAAGTTGACCTTATTCTATTGAAGATACAAGATTTTGACGTCATTCTCAGAATAGATTGTTTATTACGACATCGACATCAGTAGATTACTTTACTAAATAGGTAGTATTTTGACAACCAGATGAACTAAAGATGTTGCTAATATGTAAATCGAATATTCTATCCACTAGTGTAGTTTCAACACTAGAGGAACAAAAATTAATAAGAAAAGATTGTCAAGCATATTTAACACATATAATCAACACATCGATTTTAGAATATTTGTTAAAATAAATGCTAGTGGTAAGAAAGTTTTCAGATATATTTATAGTTACCTAGATTACCATCAGATTGAGAGTTTGATTTTAATATTAAAATAGTTCTATATACCACACCAATCTCTATGTCATTGTATCGAATAACACTAATTAAACTTAGAGAGTTGAAGATATAACTCCAAAATTTAATTGATAAAAGATTCATTCCACTTAGTATATCTTTATGGGGATCCCTTGTGTTATTCGTTAAGAAGAAAGATGGGACGTTAAGGTTATATATAAATTATCAACAACTGAATAACGTGGCTATTAAGAATAAGTATTCGTTATCAAGAATTGATGATCTATTTAACCAGTTACAGGGTGCCAGTGTATTTTTCAAGATAGATTTGAGATCAGGATATTACCAATTAAAGATTCAGGATGATGACATTTTAAAGACAGCTTTCAGAACTAGGTATGAGTATTATAAGTTCTTTGTAATGTTGTTTAAATTAACTAATGTTCTTCTACATTCATGGACTTCATGAATCGAGTTATTCACCCATATCTAAACAAGTTTGTGATTATATTTATAGATAATATTTTGATATACTTAATGAGTAAAAGGAAACATGCTTAATATCTCATAATTGTGCTGCAGACCTTGAGAGAAAAAATTGTATGTTAAGTTCTCTAAATATGAGTTTTAGTATAGAAAAATAGATTTTCTTGGGCATGTGGTATCTAAAGATAGAATATTCATTGATCCTCAAAAAATAGAAGCTATTGTATAATGGGAAAGGCCTACGAATATGATTGAGATTAAAAACATTTTAGGATTGATTGGTTACTGTAGAAGATTTATTAAAGGATTCTCTTTATTAGTTGCCTCATTAACTCGATTAACTTGAAAAGAAATTAAGTTCGAGTGGAATGATAATTGTGAACTAAGTTCTCGAGTTTTAAAAGATCATCTTATAATAACTCTAGTACTGACACTACCTATACTAGGAAAAGGCTATATGGTATACAGTAATGCTTTGAAAGAGGGACTTGGATGTGTGTTTATGTAGAAAGAAAAGGTAATTACCTATACTTGTCGACAACTTAAGAACCATGAGATGAATTATCCTACTCATGATTTGCAGTTAGCAACTATGATATTTACATTAAAGATTTGACGACATTATTTATAAGGGAAATAGTGCTAAATCTTCATAGATTACATGAGTCTAAAGTATTTACTGACATAAAAAGAATTGAATTTAAGATAGAAACGATGATTAGAATTGATTAAGGATTATGATTTGATAATAGAATACCATCATGAAAAAGCTAATGTGATGGTTGATGATTTGAGCAGAAAGTCATCGACTATATGGGCTAATGTTAGAATAGAATATTGCCTTTATTGCTGAAAATAAAGAATTTTGAGATTTAGTTTGGAATGTGGATAAAATGAAAAATTGATAGTCAGTTTCATAGTAAGGCCTACATCGAGGGATCAAATAAAAGAGAAACGGATGTAACATTCAGAGGTAGTAAAAGCTTACCAAAGAATAATGAATGATAACTCAGGAGATTTTACATCATATCAAATGGGATTTTGACACTAAGCGGTAGGATTTGTGTACTTAAAGATAATAAGTTAAAAAAAGATAATATTAGAAGAAACTTATAGTTTTACATTTGTCATACATCCATATAGTACAAAAATATACTGAATCATCAGAGAGAATTATCGGTGATCAGGTATAAAAAGAAAAATTGTAGAATATGTCATCAGGTGTAGGACATGTCAACAAATTAAGGTAGAACACTAGAAACTAGTTGGAACACTTCAATCACTATTGATATCCGAGTGAAAATGAGAGCACATTATCATGAATTTTGTGGTAGGTTTGCCTTTTATGCAAGTAAGTCATTATGTAATTTGGGTTATTGTTGAGCAACTTATTAAGTTAGCACACTTTCTGCCTATTAAGATTAAGTATTCAACTGAAAAATTGACAAGAATTTATGTTGCAGAAATTATAAAGTTATATAGGGTACTTATTATAATAGTGTCATATTGAGATTTTTGATTTACATCTTGATTTTGGCCTAGTCTTTAGAAAATTATGTGCCCAAGATTAAATTTTAGCTCAGTATTTCATCCTGAGATTGATGATAAGTTCGAATGAATTATTCAGACTTTAGAAGATAAGCTAAGAAGTTGTATACTGGATTTTCAAGGTAGTTAAGATGTATACCTATCATTAGTTGAATTTGTCTACAACAATAGTTATCAGTCCAGTATAGGCATGACACTGTATGAAGCCTTATATGGAAGAAAATATAGAATACATTTATATTGGGATGAGATAGGTGAAAGAAAGTTAAGTAGTATTAAGTTGATCGAAGTCACTACAAAGAAGGTCAAAATCATTCAAAAAAGGTTGAAGATAGCCCAAGATTGACAAAAATAGTATCTGGAGAATAGGCAACGGGAGTTAGAATTTGACATAAGGAATATGTATTTTTGAAAATATCATTATGAAAAGGAGTAATTTGATTAAGGAATCGACCTCCGATACATTAGATCATTTATAATTATTGAAAAAATTGATTTTATGACGTATAGCTTAGAGTTGCCACCAGAGATGAAAAGAATTCATAATGTGTTCCATACTTCGATACTAAAAAAATACGTGCCTGATCCTACACACATCATTGAATCTCTATCAATTAAACTTTGAAAAGTTTTAAGTTATGAGGTGTAGTCAGTTGCAATATTAGACGGATAGAAGTGGTTATGAGGAATAAAGTCCTTTTGATGATGAAAGTTTATGGCAAAGTGCCACGATAGAAAAGATGAAAAGATGATATGGGAACCTGAGCATCAGATTTGATACCAATATTCGTATTTGTTCCAATATTGAGGTATGTGAATTTGAGAATTAAATTCTTTTAAAGGGGTCTATTCTAATACCTTCTATTTATAGTTAAGGGTATTTTTATTATTCTTTATAAAAATACATATCCATGTATTACTAATAAAAAGTCAATAATATTATGAGGCTTAATATAAAATTTAAAAAGATTAGAAAGAAAAAGGAATAGAAATTGATATTGAAAACAGAATGAAAATTCAATCGCAGGAGAAATTTTGAGGTAGAAGGCATTCAGTCAAACAATCTAAGGATTCGTTCAAACGAATGATTTTGATCGAATGAAAAGTGTGACTCGTTCGATTGAATAAATGATCAAAAGTTTTTCGAGAGCTTTAAAAATCTCGTTTGAAAAAATCTATCGATTCGTTTGAACGAATCATATTCGATCAAAAGGATGGTTTGATTCGTTCAAATGAATAAATAACAAAAATTTTTCTGAGGGTGTTGAAATCTTCAATCGAATAAACCCTTTCATCTGTCCTAATGAGATTGAACTCGGTTGAATGAATCGATCGACTTGTTTGATCGAATCGTTCAAAAAATTTAAAAAAATGACTATTTTTGTTCTTTTTATAAATTTTCTTCCTTTATAACTTAAGGGTATTTTAATAATTTTATTTTATATTATAAATATAGGCTAATAGTGGGTGAAAATCAATTGTTTCTTCTCATTTCTATCCCTCTTTTTTCTATTTTTATTTTCTTATCCTCTTTAAACTTTCTTTTCTTTGATTCCTTGAATTTCAACCGATTAATTCATAATTTTTCATTTCAAATCAACTTTATACGTCTTTCTTTGCTATTTATAAGCTTCATTTCATTGATTTTGGCCAAAAATTAGAGTTTTGGATCAAATTAAGAATTTAAGTAACTAGTATCAAATTTGGCTATTTTCAGCTTCTATTAACTTTTTGGTAACTTTATTATCCTTATTTACTTATTAAATTTTCATTAGTTCAAATTTATAATTTATGATTTACTGTTTATCCATAAATAATTCGATTTCAATATTACGAAAATTAAATTGTAATACATTATTTAGGACATAGAATAGATAGCTAAAAAGCTTGAATTCAAAAGAAGTGCTTCGTAATAAGTAATAATTATTATTGTTTCATTCAAAATTTATGATCTCTGAATCGATTTTGATAAATGAAGTTGAATGGTGTTATTTGGATCATTAATTAAATAAATTATAAGTTTAATTGACTTTGAGTTGCTAAGAATCGATTAAATGGTCGAAAAGCGAAAAAAATGTCATAAACATGCATAAGTTAACTAAGGACACCTGGATTATGATTCATTCGTGTACATATAAATTTAGTTATATTCTTAATTTTGAGGGTTAATAAAATTATTGATATATGTGTATATTGGTGAAGGTACTCACATAAGGGACACCTGAGAGGGATTGAGGAGTGAAGATTGACTGGAGAGTATTTACCCTCTTTATATTGTGAGTGTAACCTAATTGTTATCTTTAAAATTCTTTTATAAATATTTTTAAACTTAAATGTTTTATTTGCTTTAGAACGTTAGATTTTTAGTTTTGTTCATGTGTGTAAATTTTATAAATGATGGGCTTGTTTGTGATTTATATGTATATGAGACTTGGAGGCCAAATGTTGTTTATATATATATGTGTGTGCGTATAATGTTTATTGACTTAAAATACCTATGATTGTATATGATTTTATATTGGGTTTATAATGATTTGATTATGATATAGAGGTTAAGGAGGCCATGGTCATCAGGGCCAAGACTATAGTTATAGGGAACTTAGGTACGAGCTGAGGTAGTAGCTATACTAGGTGAGTGGTGATGGGTCACAGAGTTGGTAGAAGGAGGTGATGACCTCATTTGGGATAGAGTGGGCTACTAGATAGAAATGTATAAGACAATTTTGTGAGAATTCATAAACTACTTTACGTTAACGTCAGTGGTGAGCACCATTTTTACAATTATAAGTGTTGGGGGTGATTTGGGGTGCGGGCCTTACACATTTAATATAGCCACCCTATGGCTCTTTGGAACTGCCATCCTACCACCATAACTTATAAAATCACCATCCCCTCCCCCCAAAAAAACTGCATGTGACTTGATCCCCCAACTCCACAAGAAGAAAAGAAAAAAGAAAAGAAGAGAGAACTAGGAGAAGGGAAACAAAGAGGGTACGTAGGCAGCTTGGGAGAAACCCAAGTCCAGTCACAAACACACAAAAAACCCATCAACCACCACACCACCACCGTGAGCTACTCAATGCTTGGTGTAGAAAAATCGTTAGATATTTTCTTGCATCAACAATATGTATACTTTTAAATCTCAATAAAAAATATTTCATTTAGCATTCATTGATTTTAAATTGTATACAGAAAACCACTGATAGATGGGGATTACTTTTGATCAGAATAATCCCTGAAAAGCTAGTTAGGCCCAATGATTTTTTTATTGAGTACAGGCTATATTCTTATACCTTTGGAAATGTTTTCAAATATACTATTAAAATGGTTTTCTTTTCAAATAACTTCATTATTGTCTGTACTTTTACCTTTAATTATTTTCACTCATTGAGTATACTTCAGTATGCTCATCTCATTTTTTCACTCACAGATGATTTCAAGTATAGCTAGAGTTCTTGGATGGTGATAACATTTAGAGTAATGCACTCAAGTATAAATTTTTATACTCAACTTTTATTCATTTCATTTAAGTCTACTGGGAAAGATTCATAAAGTCTATGATTTTTCTTTTGTTACAAGAATTATAAAATTTTTATGTATTTTATTAATTTTTTTTTTGTAAAAAAAATATTGTATTATTTTATGTTTTTGAATACTTATATAATTAATGTGAATGCTGTTTATAGCAAGATGATATCTGTTTTTTTTTATCTAAATTGGTTTTGGATATATATAACACAGGAGTGACACGTGGATGCCCCATCAGCAAAACATGTGGCAGGTGGCCAGGTGTAATCCCAGGCAATCCTCGTCTCATGTACACTCCGCTCCAAGTATCCCCGGCTCAAAGATTCCATCATCTTAGATGAATTTCGCCCTAAGTAATCTGCATCCCAGGAAAATGAGTGTCACCTCAAGATTTTCACTGCCTCAGGTGACAAGAAGACAGGGACTCCTTCTCAGGTTTTTCGTAATCATCAAACAACACGCCTCAGGTATCCGACAGTTGGAACTTGTAGACGTCTATCGTTTCAGGAATCAGGGCAGCTTCTCAGGAAAATCACCCCAGGCTAGGGTTCTTTTTATAACTGGTTTGTGGGTAATCCCTAGTCAAAGTATTAGTAGACATGTGCCCCCCCACCCAAAAAATGCGAATGACCGTTGACAGTTGGCCCATTAAATGCACTTGTCCCATCCTCTAACCATTTTCAGGTGATGGGACGGTGTCAGGCCTGCAAAACTGCAGATGTGTCAGTATCATTAATGAAATTTGACTACACACTATCGTATGTCAGACATCACATTCCTCTCATTCTCCGATACCAAGTCACTGTTTAGGGGGGATACTATATAAAGCAGACATTTTTCTGATTTTTTTTGCTTATGGAGCTTTGACATCCGGTATTTTTATTTTTACACCCTGAGAGGCTTGAAGAGATTTTGCAAGAGGATTATCTCTATTTTTCCTTCACCACCTCTGTTGGATAACTTTTACTCATTTTCTCTTATTTTTGGCCATTTCTGACTTCATTTTGCTGCCTTCATCAGAAAAATACTTTCTTCTTTCATCGTTTTTTTGACTTAGACATCGGAGTTTCTATGTCAATAACCCCTCCCGGTGTTACTCTGAAGGTGTTACTTTCTTTGTAGGCTTAGGAGGTGAAGCTTTATCGAAAATAGCCACACTTTCAACTGCTCTTCAGTAGAAAAACTCACCGTCCGATACCAACCACATTTCTCTCACACCTCACCAGCTGAGTCATTCCATGTTGGCCACAAGGAGGGTCCACAGAGAATTCTTGCACCAATAACTGGCATCGTCTGTGAGAACAAATAAAAAATCATTGAAGCACCGTGTATGAAGAAAGGAAGAAGAAAAATATCTTCTAAAATTTTTGCTTAGAAAATTTTAAGATGACAGAAAGAAGACAAGGAGATGAAGATTCCAGCTCCAGTAAAAGTACTGCCTGTACAGGAGAGAGAACCCCCTGACCAGGGAAGAGCCTTGGTCCGGGTGCAGACACGTAGACAAATTCCTGACTAGTAGGGCTGAAGCATTAAAGAGGGAACTTTTGGAGGTCAGGAGGCAAATGGCTAGGGAACCCATCTCCTTGGGAGAAGGGAGAACGCCACGTGTCTCTGAAGAACAAGTTAGTCAAGCTCCCCGAAGTAGTTAGGCATGGAGAGTTCAAGGATCCAAAGAGATATATAGACATGTGCCTGAGTAGAGACTGACACCTGGACAAAAAGGGAAGGCTAAGGCAACTGAAAGGTTAGAGGAGCCTAGTGCGTCTCAAGAAATTAACACACCCTTCAAAATTTATGAAGGGCGTGATCATCAAAGAAGTAGGGGAGGTGAGAAGTACAGAGGGGTAGATCAGTTAAAAATAGAGCCCAGCCTTTCTTCCACTGATATGAGGGTTTACCTTAATAAGAAATATGCCCGAAAAAAGGAAATAGTTACAGCAGGTAGTAGAAGGAAGATGGAGGAATGCATAAAGAACATGTTGTGTGAGATGGGGGCTTACAATGTCCCTACTCAATGGAAGAACTCAGGAACAGATTGGGTTCCCACCTTACGGTCCAAGTCCCTCTTCTCGGAGGAAATCTTATCATTGGTTCTCCCCAGGAAGTTCAAGATGCCCAACTACCTCCCTACTCAGGGAAGACTAATCCATCCCTGCACATTGACATGTTCAGGGAAATGATGCTGATTCAGAGATTAACTGAACTACAAATGTGCCGCCTTTTTTCTCTGACCTTAGAAGGGCCGATAAGACGTTGGTATAAGAATTTACCACCATCCAGCATTAACAACTTTAATCAATTGGTGACCTTCTTCAAAAATGAATTCAAAGGAGCGATAGCCATCAGTCAAAATCTGAGTACCCTGCTATCAATACGCTAAGGAGTAGGAGAAACTTTGAAAAGTTTTGTGCGGAGGTACCATGAAGAGGTAATGGAGTTAGGGGCCTATCATCATCCTTCGACTCTAGAATGGTTGAAAAAGGGTCTGCGATTAGAAAGGGTTTGGTACGCTATTCATCAATGTACAGTGGATACATATGAAGCAGCCCGGATGAAACTACTAGATGAAATAGAGATTAAAGGGGAGATGATGCTAAGAATGAAAGAAGAATCCCGAGTTGTCCCAATCAGGAGGGAACATCCCTAGGATGTGTGACAAAAGGGAAAGGGGGCTCGCTACGAAAATCCCAAGCACTATAGAAAGGATGCAGACAGGGGAGATAGGGGTCAGGGAAGGTTTTTACCCCGACCCCCCAGGGATGATAGGCCCTTAAAATAACACTCAGTAAGGAGTCCTCCCAAGAGGGTAGAGTAATTGGATACCCAGGGATTCACTCCATTAAAGGCTCCTCTATCAGAAATATACGAGTATGCATAGAGTCGAGGCCTCTTGGCACCTCATCCCCAAGCCATGAAAGCAAAGGTGCCCCAAAAGACCAAAGGTCGATTCTGTGAATTCCACAAGGAGAGTGGTCACACCACTGATCTACGAAATCAGATTAAGATACTAGTCAAAAACAATTATCTCATAAATTACATCGATTCCCAGTACCTCCTCCTAGGGTCCGGGCAGCATCAGGGCGATGAAGACTACCCTGAACAGGATCCCGATGTCATGGTCATCTCAAGAGGTCCTACCCTGGCAGGACTATCAAATAATTCTCATAGGAATTATGCGCGCTACTCCCTACCCATCCATTCTTTAGATGTCTATGTGATGAATGTACGGGCAGACAAGAGGCCAAGGATCGCCACCGTACCCATCATATCACAGATGAAGATGAAGTGGGGGTCCACTACCTCCCATGACGATGCCTTGATAGTAGCAATAGGATTTGCCTCAAAATAGGTCAGCAGAATTCTTATTGAACAGGTAGCTCGACAGATATAATTTTCAAAGACACGTTAGACTCCCTGGGCATAGAAGACCTAGAGCTGATTCTACCCAATTTCACTTTACATGGATTCGGGGATTCATGCATTACTCCCCTAAGATCAATACAACTGTCAGTCACCATGAAAGAAAGATCTTATCAGAAGACCATTATGGTGTGTTTTCAAGTAATCGATTTGAAGATCCCATACTCTGTAATTCTAGGAAGGCCCTTCCTCAAGAATACCAAGGTAGTGGAGAGTATCTACTATTTAAAGTTGAAGTTCAGAACGGGGGAAGGCATTGGCATTATAAGGGGTAATCAAAGAGAAGCGAGGTCCTATTTATAAGCCCCGTGCTTAGATCTCGAGGGTATATCTGTTATTTCATAGTTTTTCTATTCATACATTTGCATTTATTCTATACCCCATATACATGTGGGTGTGATTCTATATTCATTTGCAAAGTTGGATTGGTTATGATGAAATTTTGAGAATGAGAACGTAGGGACTTTAGTGAAATTAAATGTTAGTTTTATTTTGAGTGAGACCCCAATGATATTTTTCAATTAAGGGAAGGACTAGGGAGAAAGTATGCAATTTGTTCGAACGGATGCAAAATTCGTTCGACTGAACCAGACAATTCATTCATACAAAGCCCAAAACGTTTGAACAAAAAACGGAGGAACTCCTTGGAAAAATTCGGTGCTAAATTCATTCGACCAAATAGCAATTTGTTCAGTCGAATCGATCATTTCATTCGAATGAATGATCGACCGTTCGAACAAAAAAGTGGAGAGCTCTCTGACTTTGAAAGTACCAGATTCGTTTGACCGAAACCTTATTTGTTTGATTGAATTATAACTCGTTCGAATGAATCCCGCAATTCGTTCGATTGAAGGCATCGTTCGTTCGAACAAATACTAGTTCGTGCACTTAAACGGGCATGAAATGTCAAAATTGGCCACTTCTAGAAGTTTCTCCTTAAGAGGACTTAGGAGCAAAATGGTAATTTTGTCCCTAAGTTTATAAAAAGGGGACCCCTGCCCTATTTTGGCACCATTTCTCTCCTCCCTC
>JAVXUL010054013.1:0-10488 GCA_035590515.1 Trichilia minutiflora
TCCTTAATGTTGTAGGCCTTAATCTTCTTGAAATCTCCTTTACAATTCCATGAATAAATTCTACTTCATGCCTGAAAGTGAGGTTTATAACACAGAAAAAATCTTAAGAAAAGCCTTAATTGGATCATTTTATAGTGAAGTAATCAAAAGCCTTTTTTTGTTTCAACTTTTTGCTTAACAATTCGTTGCATCTCTACTAAAATACACACAAATAATTGCATTGAAAATTATTGGTAGTTTTGAAATTCAACTCCTTAATGTTTAAAAAAAAAAGAAGTAATAACAATGACAAAATTACCTGTCCTTCAATTCCCATCCAGAAAGATTGGCGACCTCTTTCAAAGCATCTCTCCACCTTTGTACCTTTTCTATATTCTTCCTAAAAGTTTCTTCATGTTGAGTGAAAGCTTCTAGAAAATTTTCGGACTGTTTCCTCACGACAGTTGGTTCCACATCATAAAAAATAGGGAAAACCATTTGTTGATCACTTGTATTCTTGCATTCAACAATCTTAACAAGTTCATCCAAACACCACGTCGAATAGGCATAGTTCCTTGAGAAAACAATAATTAAAAATCTTGAGTCTTCAATAGCTTTAAAAAGCCCTCGTGAAATGGATTTTCCTCTCTCAAGTTCCTTGTCATCCCTAAAAACATTAATTCCTTTATGATTGAAAGCAGCATAAAGATGATCTGTAAAACGTTTACGGGTGTCTTCGCCTCTAAAGCTTAGAAAGACATCATATTTCCAATTACAGAAAGATGAAGGAATATACGAAGAAACTCTTTGATTACTCATCGGAGCAATTGTTTTTACAAAACAGAATGTGACAAGTTAGACAGCATCCTTATGCAAGCAACTTTCTCCCCATCTGAAAATTTGGAAAACAAAACAAATATTAAAAGCAACTTCGTGTTCCAAGTCTATAGATACAATATACATTTGTATTTACTGATCAATAAAGCACATAGCATTAAGATCGTTATAGTTTAAAATTGAACCAAATGGAAATTATTCATAGACTTATCATTACATAAAACAAAATGTTTTCCTTGCTCTACTTTTTTTTTTCCTTTTTTTTTATATAACTCAAGATAATATACCCAACAAATACATTTAGTTCGTCGTTCAGGTAAGAAAAGAAAATATCGAACATTAAGATAAAAAGTACAAAATTAATCATTTAAAAGATCAAAAGAAATAATTAATCAACAAGATGAAATATAAATCTATCAATGGGTCTAATAATTAAAATGGCAAACAAACATAGAAGTTATATTTAAAACAAAAAAAATAGAAAACGAAAAAGTAAAGACTAACTTGAAACATTCAAGTAATGTATATTACAAAAAATATATATATTATGGTTAATAAATTATATTAATAAATATTTAAAAAAGAAGAAAAAATTAACCAAATTTCGTTCGTTCAGTAGAAAAGAAAATTTATGGCAAGAACTTACAGTTTTGGGAGTGTCCGCAGCCACAGATAAAGATAAACTTCGAAATCTAATGAAGTTTTGAGTTCAGAGAAATTAATTGCAAAGGAAAACCCGAAAGATTTTTTGTTTTACGTTTTTCAATGGAAACGAAAAGCAAGTGCAATGGCAATTATATATTAAAAAATATTCCAAAAGTTTAAATATATAAGAAAGGGTCCAATAGTTTATACATAATACAAATTAGTCCAACAATTTGCAGAACTCGACAAATATTTACTAAATTTTGAGAAAGTGAGAGATATTACAATCAACCAAGGTAAAATTCAGATAATATATATGGTATGATTCAACATAAATGATGAGGAAAGCTTCAGTTGTTTTTAATATATATTTCTAACTATTTTTAAAAAATAATTTTAACTCATTGCATTACTATTGTATACTTATTATTTAATTTATGATTGCAAAGTAAGAAGTCAATTAAATAATGTTCTTAATATTGTTTAAAATAAACTAAATTAATTTAAATCAGTCCATTTCTATTTATATGAAAATCAATGCTACTAATAAAAATTTATATGACTATTAGCTAAACTAAAAATATTATGAAACTTACTAAAGATGTCAATATAAATTTAAATTGTTAATACATATTTATATATTAATTTTTTTGGCTTAAAATGCATTTCTTATGTTATCCCGAGGAATCCCATGGGATAAAATCTCTTATTATTATGTTAGAAAAAAATAAGATGTCAGCCTATAGTTTCATCTAAATAACGAAATGATCCTCCGTTTGAAAATAATTAACATCAATACCTCTAGTTGATTATTGATGATTGTTGACTTCTGTCTAATATTAAAATTTCACAATCTCTTAAAAATGCTATCCTCGCCTTGTGATTTGTGTTACTAACTTAAAGTAGGAATGTTTATGTCATGGCTAAATAATGCAAAGAGGTAATGGCAAAATGGCACTCAAAATGGGTGCGGATGATAATTGTTTTTGAAATGATGCCTGTTATTAATTAAGTCAAAGTATTGGGTTTGTTTAAATTAAATACCACTATAACTGTAGGATCAGACGTTCAGTGATTACTTTGAGCAATTAAGTCAAACTATGAGTTGGAAGTTGGCCTATGAAATTAATATTGTTGGCAGTCATTGATTGTTATGTGTTTGTCGATATTTGGAATCAACAATAATATTTTTGGGCAGGCTTATGGTGCATTTAGCCATAAATATAGCCATTTTATTGTAGATATCAATTATTCTATTGTAATTTTTAATTCTTTATTCCATAATTTTAAAGTGGATCCATAATTTTCAAGAGCTAAAGACGTACCAAATAAATTTATTATTATTCAACAACCTATTATAAATTTATAACTTTAACTAAATTAAATAATGAAACTAAATTATTGACTTACGAGTTACAAATATAAATCGTCGTTATTTTCAGCTTGAAAGTTTTTGAAGTTAACCTACTATGTTTGAAATTTTTTCTCCACTACTTGAAGACCTTTGAATTTTTTGAAGTTAGTTTGGCAAAATCTGGTGCAGCTAACATTGAAAATTGAACACTTGTTTTTATGGGAGTGTAGTAAACTAAAATATTTACAAAAGCTTGTTTAGTCAGTTTATATATAAAATCTAGCTCCCTTTTTTTTTTTTTTAATTGGATGTTTGAAAATTTTGAATCTTGAATATATCTGAATTGTCACGCCCCCTAATTGAGAGGCTGACACATGATAGCCATCATAAATCTTTAATATGTATTTTTTAGGTTTAGAGCATATACTAAAACATGTAAAGTTGTAATGGTACCTATTTTTCATAAAAACATAAAAAATACTTTCAATAATTTCCTCTGAACTCCCAAATGACCATTGACCAAAATCAATCTCAGACACTTATTAAATAAACATCCAAATCATCGTATTTGAAATCTCATATCATCTTATCAAAATATAATACTTATCACTTAATAAGATATTTACAGTATAAAGTAATACAGTCATTCTATTACAAATAATAAATATTGGAATTTACATCGAAGTTAAGTAATTCCTGAAAATAAAGAAAACTCATAATTATTATACAACTCTTATAGTGGACTCAAACGAAATGAATTTGAGTTGAGTATAGAAATTACACCTGAAGTCACCACTCCAGATGTAATTACCACCCTCCTAGAATCTCAACTATACTCAAAATTTCCTATAAGTAAAAAAAGGGGTAAGCATACTATTATATATTGAGTGAGTAAGAGTAGAAATGTAATTTATACCAATTTGAAATTATTTGAAAGAAAACTTTAACATAATTAATAGATTTGAAAACATTTTTATATGTATAAAACATGGCCTAAAAGCAATAAGAAAATTATTAGGCTTAGCCATCTTTCTGGTAATTACACTGATCAGGTGCAGCTCTGAGCCGTCAGTTGTTGTTTTTTTATATAGTTTTAAAATCATCGAATATTGAATAAAAATATTCTTTTAGTAAAAATAAAAAGTATGATGCAATTTAATGAAAATTCTGCCCATCATTGATGTTGACTTCAAATAGTCTATAAGTCTTCACAAAACTGTCATCTATATTTTTGTCTAATGGGTCACTTCATCTAAATGAGGTCAACATCTCCCTTATACTGGCCCCACATATGCATATTCACCTAGTACGGTCCCTGCTATGGCTCATCCCTAGGATACTTAATCCTATAGTTATAGTATTAGCTTACCTGTCCATATAACTATGATACAAAATACATAATCTGGCCTACTGACCATATCATCTTAATAAAACCAAAAAGAATCTAATTTAAACTCAAACAAACCCATGTTTATGTATATGCATGTTTATCAACAATATAAAGTCTCAAAGCAAAAATCAAAACCATCATGAAGTCATAAGTAAACCAAATTACATCATAGCACATTGGCCTCTTAGCCTCATACATCATATAAAATTTATCATAAATCATTTATTTATAAAAACTTATAAGCATAAACAAAAGGAACAATTTAAAGTCTAAAACAATTAAGATATTTAAAATTTGAAACATTTATAAAAGGATTTATAAAAATAAGAAAGTTTCACTCACACTACAGGGAGAGTAAGCACTCCCCAATTATGCTGCAGTTCTCAATACCTCTCGAGCGTCTCTCGTACGAACATCATTGTTTAAAACATATATATGTCAAAAACCTCATTAATACTAGAATTTAAGAATATAATGCAACCTATATGCACATAAATAGATCCTAATCCAAGTATCCTATAATTGACTTATATTCACTACACCATTACCTGTTTTTTGACTTTTTAATCAATTTTTAGCAAATTTAATGTCAATTTAAACCTATAACTCGTTTGATTAACAACCTAACTAGTACCATTCGACCTCATTTATTATAACTATTTTGTGGATAATAGATTTGATCGAAAAAATGGCCATATACTATTCACTACAAAGTACATTCTTTCAAACTCAAGTTTTCTGGCTATTCAATCATATACCCACCTATTCTACGTCATAGACAACTCATTTAATTCAAAGTTTTTGAAATGAAAAATTATTAGTTTATTGCATGGAAGTCAAGAAATAAAAGAGAAGAGAGTTTAGAGAGGGAGAAAAGAGAGAAACAGGAGAAGAAAGGAAAGCAAATGATTCTTCTTATTATTGGCCCATATTTATAAGATGAGGATGAAATTACTAAAGTATCCTTGATTTATAAAGGAAAAAATTTTTAAAATGGATAAAAATGATCATTTCACCCAATTTTTGAGCGATTTGATCAAACGAATTGATCAATTTGTTCAATCAAATCATAGGTCATTAAAAAGAATCAAATCCATCGTTCGATCATGTATTGTCTTGTTTGAATGAATCAATGGATTTGTTCGATCAAGAATTTCATGGCTCTCTAAAATTTTTGGGCCTTTAATATGGTTGATACTTTTTGTTCAGTTGAAACCATTCATTCAAACTAATCTACGATCGAATACTTTTTGCCTTGAAATTTCTCTTACGATCAAATTTCTATTCAGGTTTCAATATTTATTTCTATTCCTTTCTCTTTTTACAACTTTTAAAATTTTATATTGAGGCTCGTACTACTATTGTCTTTAACAATACTCGAATATGTATTTTATAAAAATGAAAAAAATATCCTTAACTGTAGATGCAGGATATTACAATCTGCCCTCCTTATAAGAATTTTGTCATCAAAATTCACATACCTTAATATTAAAACAAATACAGGTACTAATGATGCATCTAATACTCTGGTTCCCATGTTATTTTTTTTTATCATGGAACTTTGTCATAAAATTTTCACCATCGAGATGACCTTACTTTATAGAACTCGCTTCTAGTGGTCTAGTATGGCAACTAGCTACACTTCATAACTTAAGTCTTTGTAAAGCTTGATCAATAGAGATATAATGATGTGTATAGGATCATACATGTTGTTTGGGTATTTTATCAAGACCCAGGCCCATCTCCAAGCCCCTATCTAGGCCCGTCATATAGGCATATTATCCTATAGTGGACCCCTTGATACGCGTCATTCCGAGAAACCATCTATATCATATGGGAGATAGCGAGATTGTCTCGGGCACTCTGCACGAGGCTACTGGTCAGAGGATCTCCTTCGAGTTATTCATGGTTAATTCGTACTCGGGCTCAGGGTCTTCAATGGCAAGCCTTCTGGGTTCAGGGGGTCGGGCTGATATGACCCATATAAAGCGATAGGGATTCGTAAGCACCCGGGGTATACAAGCCTTCATAACGCTATATTCTGTTGTCAACAAAGCTATAGCCCGCTGTATATAGGTCTCCCAAGAATTAAGAGAATTCATTCTCAGGAGAATTGAAAGCTTCACTAGGAGGAACATACACTCAGGGTCTTGGGGTTGACGTGGTAAGAACAGTATCACAGTTTTCCATGCCCCCTGACTTTTGCAGTAGATTATCCTGGGCACATCAGCCATGCAGCAACACGTGTCCAAAGGTACGAACTCCTATACTTCCAATATACAGTATCCAGAAATCAAGGGAAGTACATTCTGATACATTCTATCACGGCCTAACACATTCTTACACACACTCTAAGACATTCTATTATATTCTCTACTATGTACTGCATTATTTTCAGAGGATAAACATTCTATGCTTTCATGCTTCTAGGCTTTCATGCACATCTCTCTCACATACAAAGTAAAACCCTCTCTGACTTAAGCATCGGAGGATTTTCGTCAAGAAACTGGCTTTACCCCTGAGGTGTTCAGTATTTCACAGTTCCAGGTTAAGGAACGAGAAGAGAAGACCAGGGGGCGCTCGAGATTGAGGATGACACCAACTTCTTGCATCAACATTTGACGTCGTCTGTGGGAAAATGAACGAAAAGCCAGCCCATAAATTATTTTCAGTAAAGATGACCAACGTCAAGGGTTATTCAATCAGGAGGCACGTATCAGAACGTAAGAACACAGAAGGAGGCTCTGTGGAAGCTACTGCTATCGTAGAAGGGGCTGATAGTGCCTTGTATGGAAGCCTGAAGCATGGGAGCCCCCAGCCAAATGTTGTTAAGGCGTATGCACGTGGACCTAGCCATATAAGGGAAACTAAAAAAATGACCTGATTATTGCAGCTGCTTCAAGACAGTGAGCAACGGTATGCAAAGAAAGATCGATAGATACAAGTATTAGTCAAAGAAGTGTTAGAAATGAAAAAGATAATAAGGCTAATACATAGGATACGAGGATATCGGACGAGACGGTGAAAAGCAACTTCCCTCGACCAAAAGCCATGGTGAGGGATGAGGAAGGAGTCGAGAGGCAGCCCCGGACTAGAAGGTATATAGCTGTGGAAAAAGAGAAAAATAAGGCTATAGAAGAACCCCATTCGAAGGGAGTGGGGGCTAAAGATGCATGCATGCTCCCCATTGCCCGGGAAAGACGCCACCCCAGGTCTACAAGAGTTTTTCGGAGCCCAGATGATGTCCAGAAGATACCTAATGATACCAGCCCACTTTTGGATGACATGAGGATACTGTTGGAGCAGAGACAGAGAAGGGAACATGAGGTATTTGGGTGAGGGAATTCGTGTTATGAGGGAAAACAGAGGACTAACAACAAAGACAGAGATGTGAAGTCCTTGGTAAGAAAGGTAATAGAAGAGATAAGTAGAGAAAAGGTGGGCCCCCGAGGTGAACTGGTCGAACATATTCCAGTGATCGATCCTTATATAAAATCACCTTTTATACCTAAATTATTGGGCCAGATCTTGCCCAAAAAGTTTAAAATGCCCCAGATTACCCTATTTTGTGGGAAGACATACCCATCTCTACACATGGACTTTTTCTATGAGATGATGCTCGTCCAGGATCTGAGTGAAGATCAGATGTACCGTCTATTTCCCCTCACCCTGGAGGGACAAGCCAGGAAGTGGTTCATGGGTTTAACCCCCAGGAGCATCCAAAGTTTTGAGCAGTTGTATAACATATTCATCTTAGAATTTAGAGATGCAGTCTTTAGAACCAAAACCCCGAGCTCCTTGTTACTGCTCAAACAAGAAAATGGCCAAGGTCTTAGGAGATTCATCAAAAGATACCACGAGGAGGTACTTGAATTGGGGGCTTTCCACCACCCACTAGGCCTGGAGGAGCTGAGACAAGGGTTCAAGATAGACAGGGCCTGGTATGCTATATGTAAGTTCTCGGTGAGCACTTACGAGGTAGCTCAGAGGAAAATATTCGATGAGATAAAAGTCAAGAATTAGCTGATGCTCAATATGAAGGAGCAGAAACCCGTAGGGGCTCCCCCGAGAGACAACAATCAATTAAAGAAGCCCGACAATAGGAGGTAAAAAAGTGACGGGAGAAAGTTTTCTAACGCTAATTGGGGAAGGGATTGAGTCCCCGAGTACTATAGGGGTGACAGGAGGAGAGAGGGCTAGTATCCCAGGGAACAAAGATCGCCTCGGAGAGATAATCTGAAGCGGGTCGCCCAGATGGACAGACCAAGGCGAGTGGAGCAGGGGGAACAGAAGAGGAAGTTTACTGCATTGAACGCTCCACTTTCACAAATTCTGGAGGAGGTCAGGAAACGGGGGACATTGTTATTGGACCCGTCCGACCAAACATAAACTCCCAGGAGAGGCTGGAAACAAATTCTGTGAGTTTCATCAAGACATGGGACACTTAATAGAAGAATGCTATGAGCTGCAGAATCAAATTGAGGTTTTGGTCAGGAATAATTACCTGATCGAGTTTGTAGCTCGTGAGGAGGAGAGGCTCCAAGATCTGAGACAGGCCCCGGGGTATGATGATGCAATGGTGATTATTGGTGGTCCCATACTTACTGGAAATTCAAACAATTTTAGGAAGAATTATGCTCAATATTCTATCCCAAGTACAAACATGGAGCTGCATGTGCCGAATGTGCGTGCAAAGAAAAAATCGAGAATAGCCTCGGTACCAATCATATTTATAAATGAGGATGAGAATGGGATCCATTATCCTCATGACGATGCTCTAGTCGTCACAATCACAATAGGGACTTCCCAAGTCGAGAGAATCTTGATTGACACCGAGAATTCCATTGACATCATTTTTAAGGAGACGTTGGATTCCCTCGACCAAAAGCCATGACTCTTCGCTATTACTTTGAGGAGTTTATATTACATTCATAAGCGCTCCCTGGAGAACGAGACCGAGGGGTGTGAGCAAGGCGATCGATAGGAGGAGCATTCAAAAAAGTCGAAGGAGAGGAAGAATCTATTCAAAGAATCATCTTCACCCAAACTGATCGAAGAAATAGAGTCGATTATTTTGGATAAAAAATGACCTAAGAGATCGATGAGGATCAGGTCTCGCCTAGCCCTTGAGCATCGAACATCATTGATTCAGGTGCTTAAGAAGAATGCTGATGTGTTTGCTTGATCCCATGATGACATGCCAGGGATTAACACTTGGGTTATAGCTCATAGATTGATGGTAAACCTGAAGTTTAAACTTGAGACATAAAAGAGGCGGACATTTAATTCTGAGAGGAGAGAGGCCATCAAGGTTAAAGTGGACAAGCTTTTAAAAATGGGGTTTATCCGAGAGGTTCAATACCCCGAATGAATCACAAACATTGTAATGGTGAAGAAGGCTAATGGGAAACGGAGAATGTGTGTAGACTTCACCGACCTGAACAAAGCTTGCCCAAATGATAGCTTTTTTCTTCCAAAGATTGACCAGTTAGTAGATGCCACGGCTGGTCATAGGCTCCTTAGTTTTATGGATGACTTCTCGGGGTACAATCAGATCAAGATGCATAAACCCGATCAAGATAAAACTGCATTTGTTATGGACCAAGGGTTATACTGTTATACAGTCATGCCTTTTGGGTTAAAGAAAGCAGGGGCCACATTCTAGAGGTTGGTTAACAAAGTATTTGAGCCTTTGATAAGGTCGACCGTGGAGGTGTACGTGGACGACATGATTATGAAGTCTGTGCAGGCCTCTGACCATGTTAAGTATTTAAAGGAGACCTTCTCTTACCTAAGAAGGTATAATATGAAATTGAATCCCGAGAAATGCTCGTTTGGGATCGAAGCAGGAAAATTCCTCAGGTATGTGGTCAGTGAACGAGGCATTGAGGCTAACCCACAAAAGGTCCAAGCCATCCTGGATTTGAGACCCCCAACTACGATGAAGAAACTACAAAGTTTAACGGGGAGGCTAGCGGCCTTGAGCAGATTCGTATCAAAGGCCACGGATAAATGTTTCCCTTTCTTTTAGATGATGAGGAAGGGGAAGAGGCTGGAATGGGATGAGAGCTGTAATCAGAGTTTCCGAGAGCTAAAGGAGTACTTGACACACGTTCCCCATCTTATTAGCCCTGAGAAGGGGGATATTTTGCTGTTGTATTTGACAGTTGACGAACATTCTGTCAGCTTTATCCTTGTAAAGGAAGATGAGGAGAAGGTGCAAAGGCCTGTGTACTACACCAGCAAATCTCTATTAGATGCCGAGATGAGGTATACTCCACAT
>JAVXUL010054024.1:0-10488 GCA_035590515.1 Trichilia minutiflora
TCAAAATACCAAAGCCATGACAAAATCATATACAACACGAGTATATACACATTTTTACATTTGAAAAGAAATGAGGAAAACATTGATAAACATATGCATATCATTTCATTTATAGAGAAAACAAACTTATAATCAACAAAATAGAATTGAAAGAGTGTCCACTCACAACTTAGGGAGGGTATACACTCTCGAGTTTCCCTCGTTTCTCGGTGAGTCATGCGAGCACCTCGATCTTGAACCATCGCCTAACCACATATACAAAATGCTATCAATACTCGTTCCAATATACATGAATTTGAATGCATGAAGTGCACGCTAAATTACGGGTTTCTAACGTCGAACTAATAAGCGACATTACCTAAAATTCCCATTACATGCCAAATTGACTAATTAATATCGATATGGACCCACATTACAGCTAAACCAACTCCTTACGATTAACATTCATGTTTTCGACTTGTGAGTCCCATATATCCGTCGGAACAGTAATCGAAGTTACTGTTCACGTTTACCCAAAATATTTGAAATTATATTTCTAGCTTCCTACGACTTCTATGATTGCCTTACAACCCACATTGCTTATTAAAACTAAGATTTAAATAAATCTAAGAAAATAGATACGAAAGCCCATACGAATCAAAATGCCTAAAACGGTAAAATAATTATGCAAGCAAGCTAAAAGCAAAGCTATGAACCTCATGGTGTGGTCGGTTTACCCTGATTTCGCCTCTACCATGAAAAGCCCTAAATTTTCCTTAAAACCCTAATTTCTCTTTTGCGCGATTCCATGTTTCTACCACCAAATCAACGCTCCCAACGTGTTATACTCGAGGAATGTTGCCCGTCTACGAAGAGAAATCAAAATTTCGACAAGATTTGGCAAAAATTTAAAGAGAGAGATGAGGAGAACGTGAGAAGAGGGAGAAGGGGAAGAAAAGAGAAAGAAAAGCTAAAATTTCGACCCCTGGACCCCTATTTATAGAAAAAGGATGAAATTACCATTTTGTCCTTAAGTTTTCTTAAGGAGGAAGTTTCTAGAAGAGGGTAATTTTGTCAGTTCACGCTAATTTGATCGAGGAATCGAAGATTCGTTCGACTGAATCACCCCCGTCAATCGAATGAATAGCAGTTCGTTCGAACAAATTCTTTGGCATCAATAGTAGTCAAAGAGCTCCCAAATTGTCGGTTAAACGAAACGATGTTCAGTCGAACAAATCCACACTTCGGTCGAACGAATCTCTTATTCGATCGAACAAAGCCCAATTCGTTCGAACGAATCCCTCCATTCATTCGAACGAATCTGAAGCCACAAATTTTCAGAGAGGCCTAAAAATTTCGATCGAACGAACCAACCATTTCGGTCGACCAAACCCGCCAAAATTCAAATTCTCACTTAAATATTCCCCACCTGAGCCTAGAATCACACCCACAAGCACATGAATTATGAAATGAATGCAGATGTATGTACTGGAAAAGTAAGAAATGACAAATATACCATCGGGGTAAAACACGGGGTGTTACACAGATAGAAAAAAAAGTTTAATCAATAAAATTTATGAAAAATAAGGGTGATTTAGTCGGATTATAAAGAGAGAGAGAAGAAGAAGAAAAATGGTGAGAATGAATGATTTCTACATTGAATCCTCTTTTTATGATGTTCTGTAAAATTAGTAATGTGTTTTTGCTAAATTCAAGGAAGAAAACTCTAAAAATAGATAAAATGGGTTTTTATAGGTTAGATATTTTGTTTTTCCTCGTCAGAATGCTGCTAGAGCATGTAAATCTGCAAAAAGTATCGATACTTTCTATAAAAGTATCAATATATTCTATTTTAGAGCTTAAGGTTTCGATATTTTCCTTGTAAATATCAATATTTAATCACGTTTTAGTTCACCTTCACTTCAGGCTTATCGATTCTTTGCGTGTAAGTATCAATACTTCATTCTAATGCATCGATTTGTTTAGCCTTAACTTACAAGTATCGATACTTTTTTTAAAAGTGTTGATACTTCTTTATGTTAAATTTCATCTCTGCCTCTCCTGTAATGTCATGCATTTTATGAAAAATTATCGATACTTTTTTCTTTAAAGTATTGATACATTCAGTTTTAGCTCATGAGTATCATACCTTCCCTAAAAGTATCAATACTCTTATATGTAATCTTTGCCTTCGTCCTGCCACATGGAAAGGTATCGATACTTCTCTTAGTCATAGGCATATATTGATATATTTTCTCTCTATATATTGATACCTTAGCCTTATATACCCCTATTTTAAAAAAAAATCAATCAAGTCCATTTGAAAATTTAACTAACTTTTAATTTTGTTTAGGTCTTTAGGTTTACGCCTCTAAAATTCAATCTTAATAAAACTCAATATCCAAAATAATTATTAAACCTTAATGATATATTGATGATCTACCAATTATACATGTACATATATAAAAATATCATGTAAAATAACCATAATACCCCTAAATTTTAGGCATAGAACTCATACTAATCATACTAATGATAGAGTATATATATATATATATGAATTATTCAAATAATTTTTTATCCAAATTATTCCCTATAAAAGTCGTATCAATCGAATATTGATATTGTATAGTAGACATATTGAATATCTTCAATGAATATCATAAGATTGCTATTAGTGCGAGTAATATGATAGTTATATTATTAAGACATTAGTGTGGATTAATAATTATGGAATCATTTTTTGAATGTGACCAAAATTATTATGAATCATACAAAAGTATGAAATCATTGATTCATCATATGATTATACTAGTATGTGTGAATTACTCTTTTAACTTCAAATGTCAATGTCATTATTCAGTATAGAAGCATATGATTCATATAGTGTATATTATATAAATACAAGACTAATCATGTCTTGTACATAGAAATCCGTTTGATTATATGTTGTTTATAGTAGAATATGAATGATTATCAATATGAGATATGTTGACTTGATATAAGGATTTCGAGATGCCATTAACTCGTTCTAGATTGAAGTTCTTAATCAAACCTTGGTAAATGCTCGAAACTTAAGTTTTTGACTAAAGTGTATGTTACGTCCCTACTTGTAACAATCGCCACAGATTTCTAATAGGCATTCCTTAGGTCCAGAATGCCTACTAAGAACCCGTAAGGCTAAGATTATAAAACCTGCAAAACACTTCCAATAATTTTCTTTCCAAACCCCTAAATTACGTATCAACTAAGAACAACTCAAACACTTTTAAAATTTTCCACCAAATTAATCATAAATAAAATCATATAACATTGTATCAAAAACATCAAACTCATCTTTTACAAACTTATCTAAAATACAAAATACTAATATTATTTCATTACAAAGATTGATATATTAAAATTTTCATTAAATTTCATGTTCCTAAAAGTAAAGAAAAACTATAAATATTATAAGACACTCTCAGTGGACTCAAATAAATAGAAATTGTGATTCGAATATAGAGATAATACCTGAAATCACCACTCTAAATGCAATCACCACCTTTCGAGTATATCAACTATACTCTACACTTTTCTATGAGTGGGGGAAAAAGGGTGAGCATACTATTACATACTCAATGAGGGAATAATAATAAAAATATTAATGTAAATTCAATATAAACAATACTTTTAAAAGAACATTAATAACTATTTTAAAATCACCATTTCATTTTATAAACTTAGCTCAACAAACAAAGAGAAATCACTAGGCGCACCCCCCTTCCCAATAATTAAGCTGATCAAGCATAACTCCGAGCCATCAGTGGGTTTTATATGCAAATATAAATGATGAACTTCTATTAAAACTTTATTTAGAATATAAAGAGTAAAACTATGCATGATTTAGTCAGAAAATAGGTCCACCACTAACTTTAGCAATCAAGTAGTCACGTAATGATACTTGTGCCTATCCTCTATGAATACATAGTCCCAAATAAACAGCTATTTAGAACACACTCACTTGGGTGGTCTCCTCAAAGTCCCACCTCAGGCTACTTGGATAATCATCAGTCCCATCTAGCACTAATTCACCTAGGCAGCCACCTTGTAGTCCTCTCCCAGGCTACTTTATACACCACTCACCTAGAGGCTTCTATCTAGGTCTGTACTAGGCTACTTTATACCACACTCACCTAGACAGCCTCTACCTAGGTTTGTACTAGGTTATTTTCCTGTAGCTATAGTAAATTACATCTCGACCCTATGGCAGTCATCACCAATATGTAATCATAAACCTGGCCTATTGGCCATACCATCATAATAAAATCTATCATAGAAACTGAATCCATAGAAAACAAACTCAATCCGTAGAAAATTAGAATGTAAGTAAACATAAATTTATATAAATTAATAATCATTCCAAAATATAAGTAAACAAACATATATCCACATATTCTTTCAATTCCAAAAAGTCAAAAATGAAACATAAGTATAAGCATCAAAATTTCAATAAGCATAAAATAAAGGTTTCTTGGCCTCGATTAGACATACCATACAATCCTCATCAAAACATTTACACATGTACGCATTTATACCAAAATCCAAAAACATGTCAAATGATTATATAACCAGGCAAATACTTCTCATATCGCTTTTTAAAGTAAACTGAAATATACTTTTGGAATGTTGTGTCATAAGCTTTTATAAACTAAGAAAACATATGAAAAAACATATGAAAAACACAATAAATCCCACTCACAAGTTAAGGAGGGTACGCACTCCTTAGATTTTTCTCACTTGAGTTGGGTTCCTTATCTTGGTAATCAATACCTATATACACATATCGAGATTTAGGTTAGTTCGTGTCCAACAACACAAATTCATTCTATCATGCATATAAATAAGTTCTAATATGGCTTTTTGTTAGTCGATTTCTTGTAACTATAACAATTCTCTATTTTTTGATCGATTAATCAATTTAACCATATTTCTTATTCGATTAACGATCTAACTAGCAACATCTAACCTCATTTACTAAATATTTATGAATAATGGATTCTAAACATTACAGTGATTTTTACTATTTATTACGAAGCACATTTCTCCAAATTTGAGTTTTCTAACTACCAATTCATATACCCATCTTCTTTATGTCCTAACTAATGCATTATAACTTAAAGTTTCACAATAAAGAAGCCGAATCATTCATGGATAAACAGTAATTGAAACTATAAAATCGCTCTACATGTAATTCTAACGCATAAATGAGTATAATGGGCTTACCAAGAAATCGATAGGAACCTATAATCATTGACTGTAGTACTTTTTGTTTAAAAACTCGACTAAACTCCAAAACCCTAGCCTTTCATTTACTGTTTCCTCACTAAGAATGACGAAATGAGGTTGTAGAATGTAAAGGAGATGGAAAAGTGATGGATTTTGGTGTGAAATCGTCGTTCATTTGGTTAGAATGCAAGAAATCAAGAAGAAGAAATCGTAGGGGGAGAGAAAAAAGAGAAACGAGGAAGAGAGGGGAAGAAGGAAAGAAAAATTAATCCCCCTTCATTATTTGGCCCATATTTATAGTATAAGTGTAAAATTACGAAAATACCTTGAGTTTTATAAAGGAAGAAATTTATAAAAAAGGGTAAAATCGATCATTTTAATCGATTTTGTGTGATTTGATCAAACAAATCGATCAATTCATTCGATCAAAATGAGGTTTGTTTGATTGAAGATTTCTCGAGTCCCTAGAAAATTTTTGTCACTCATTCATTCGAATGAAGTAGACCATTCGTTCGACCGAGAATTTTCTGACTCCTTGAAAATTTTGGGACCTTTAGTTCAATTGAATGAGTCAACTCATTCATTCAGTTGAACTTATTAATTTAAATGAATACAAGGATTTATTAGATCAAATGCTTTCGATCTTAAAATTTCTCGTGTGATCGAATTCTCGTTTAATTTTCAATATCCATTTTCCATTCTTTTCTCTCTCTAACTCTTTTAAAATCTTCTGTATTACCTTGAAATACTATTGATCGTTACAATACTTGAATCTATATTTTATAAAAAGATAAAAATATCCTTATTGAGAAATACAAGGTATCACAGCGTATATATCACACCTTGATAATCGAGATCATGACATCATAGAGGCAGGGATATCCCACCCCCATAAGCCTCGAACAGATTTGATCGATAACCTGTAATGTAAATAATATGTATACAATTTCAAAATCATAATCAAAGGGCTTCATGTCCACCATTACCATATTACTCATGTACAAAAAGAATACCGGTATATATATACACACACACACACACACACACAAAAGTATATAAAAGATATACAAGCAATATATATCTCCATCTATACATCATCAAGCATTGATCCCCAATGCATAAAATGATAGACCCGTGTAAAATATAGTCCCTAGGTAGATATGAGGAGAATTTAGACCTTTAATGCTCTTCACGAAAAACCCTACTAGTCCTTACCTAAGAAAAGAGTCTTGCATGAACTGAGAACTGTAGTTGGGTGAGTTTGGTGAAAATTAAGTGAGTAGATATTGAAATAGTATAAAACTATGTAAATATATTTATAACCATAAAAAACATAAGTTTGAAATTGAATCAATTTCAGATGAAACTATAATATCAGGGCATCCACAGCATGCTTACATACTTTTAAAATTATATTTTCAGAGGGTTTAACACAAAAGAGAAATATACAAGGATGTATATAGAAATGGGTTATAGAATAGACCGCTCTTTCCCCCTATTTCTCACATGTACTAGTACCTAATAAATTATGCTTTCAGAGCACATATCTCCCAGCTAAGGATAACGATATAAAAAATAAAGGCCCATAACAAAGTATTAGAAACATTTAAAATAATAATAATGCTTAAGAAAATTTAACAAAATCATAAAAATATCAACTTTTGATAGAACAAGTATCTAACCATAATAACCACTAAAACAATTTTGCAGTTCATAATTTCTTTTATTAATATAGAATCAAGTTAATCCAAATAAGAATTTTCTTATAAAAGTACATGTGTGAGTAAGTGTCCATTTTTCAACATTTAGTCACAATTTCAAACAATATAAAATCATCACAAAATAATCATATCCATAACCAAAACACAATAGTTATCTTCTGGCCTTACTCTCAATATCTCAACAGCTCCTCCACAAGTCAATTATAAAACATAAAGAATTATAATTCTTCATATAAAGCATAATATAAATTAAGTTATTTGATATAGTTTCAAGATTTGATAATAAATATACATTTTGAAAAATAAATGAAAACAAAATAAAAGGATTAAATATCTACCCACTTTGCAAAAGCAAAAGCAAACCAACTGGAGATCAAGTCAATGAGTACTGGACGGCTGCTCTTTCAGCGTATCTAAAACACAGTTATATAAACCATCATTAGAAAATCAAAATTTAACTTAAATTCTAATATTCGATAAAATTTTTTATATCTTAGTGGCTAAATAATTATTCTACTAGCTAAATATCATTTACTTCAATGTGATCCTGATTACAACAATTCAAAATTTTCGTAGTTCAAAAAAGTAATTTGGTATAAATAGTAATTCAATATCAAAAAATTAATCAAAATATGAAAATGAACTTGTAATGAAGTTAGGAATCTTACTACGGAGTTAATTTAACTCATAGATATCTGAATTACGAGTAATTATAAAAATTCCCAAATTATAAATAGTATTAAATATTTGCTTCTAGCTAAATCATCAACTGAATAACTCAAATGAAGTTTCTAGAGTGTAGCCCGTGTCATGTATGATTGATTTATAGCAAGAAATAGGGCTTTAAACAGTTGAAAAATGAGATTTTGGAAGAAATTAAAAAAATAGCAAATGAAGCTTAAAAGAGAAACCCACGGGAAGAAATATTTTTGGGAAGCAACTGACTCATTTTGGCTTATTTTAGTCTCAAATAGATGTTAATGAATGAGTGAATGACCAAAATGCCTTGGAGGAATTAAAAGAAATGAAAGAAAAATGATGAAACAAGGGTAAATGTGACTTTTCCTGCCTTCTTACACATCAACTGACTTCTAGGCTTCGATACTCTCTCCTCTGACCTCTGATTTGACTCAAATTTATTTTATATTGATTGTGTGCGAGTCCTCTTTCAGTAACAATGAATCACTCATCAATCAAATTTATCAATCAAAGGGAAATTATAAGTGAAATTTAAGTGCGCGAAATGAACATTAAGGAAAAATTATCTAGACTTAACAAATTGGTATTAAAACACTCCCAGTAACTAAATAAACATTAATTTGGAGTTGGTAGCTCGATTTTCAACATCCAAACATGAAATTTATAGAATGATAAAATTACTCTTCATATGTAAAATGACTAAAATTGTTGACTTGTGTATGTTTTTGATGATGTCCATATGTGTTTTCAATAATGAACAAATGATTTGTTAGATTGTTATGTTTAATTGTTTTGCATTTGTTTTCAATATGTGCTTTATTAAGCGTAATTTATGATTATATGTTATTAATTTTATTGGACAAATATTTTCACTTGATCTTGTTTGGAAAGGGATATTCTTTTCAAGTTTAAAAAACGAAGACAAAGTATCAAAATTTTATAATTTTAACAAATTATTAATCTATAATATGAATAAGACTAGAGTTACACAAGGATTTTTTATTAATTTATTAAAATTATTAATTTAGTATATTAAATCTAATTTGAATAGTAAAAATTATATAATAGAAATTATTGATTTATGGAGTTTTAATTTGTAAAGATTATATTGAATGTGGAAAAAAAGATGAGCTTCTAATAATATAAATTATAACTTTTTAATATTTTATAATCATCTGAGTCAAATACTATAGTAGAGTCGTCGTTCTCGCATTTCTTTTTAATTCTAACATTAATCCGTAGGAAGGCTTGCCACGCATAACCTATTGAAGAAATCAACATCAATAGAAGCACATGGTCATTTGTTAACCAAGTTTATCACCATTTTTTTCTTTATTTTATTTTTATTATTATTTAGTGGTTTAGTAGGCTACCGAGTCATTAGCTATTAATAGCTTTAGTTACCTATTTTTTTCTTGATTGTTATCTATTCTTTCGTTAGTTGATTGCGCATTTTTTTGATCCTGTACATGAGGGAGAACGTTGGTCTCTTGAAAGCCTATAAATAGGCAGCTATTTCATTGAATAAATTATTCACTTGGCAGCAATTTAATTAGGTCCCTCTAAATGTTATCTTCTCACTGTTTCTTGCAGACTAAAAATTTAGAGAGTCACTTGTTTTTATTTCAACATCTGGTATCAAAGCCAGGTTTGTGGGCATTCAGTTCATGACTATTCTGTTGGTAAGATGGGCAATCTCCAAGTCATTGGTGGAATCAAGAAGATTAATAACCAAAACTATAATTCTTGGTATACATCCATGATATCTTACTTCTAAGGCCAAGACTTGTGGGAGGTTGATGAGTACATAAAAGTGTACATGCACTAAGGTTTAAGTTCATCATTTTAACACTTCAAAGTATGATTAACTCTCTCCATTTATACATGTTTCTAGCCTTTGATGTAAAATTTACTTTGTTTGTAATTTTAGTTAATTTTTATTCTACTGCAGCTAACGTAAAAAGAGAATAACTTTTCATCCAAGAGAGATATTGAGGTGAATCTTAAACCATTGGAAGTCTCACTTATTGGGCTAAAACTTTTATGTTTGATCCAACCATCAATTCGGGCTCTAAGTTATATTTTTGAAGTCATCAATCAAGCCTCATTGCTGTTCCAATCCAGCTCAACCATGCTTCAGTATTTTGTCAATAACTTTTGATAGAAATTTCGGATTGACATGAGACAAGTGCCATTCGAAAGAGGAGTCAAATATACAACTTTAATGTTTACTATATGAGCTGAATCATTGATCTTTGAGGTTATCTATGATGTTTTTGTGGCAACTAGAATATTTTAATTTCATTTGTCAAAGTTTTTAACTTAATTATCAAATATTACAACTATCTATTTTGACAGTTAGCTCTCATGTTTGCCTATAAATAAGAGGACTATTTTATGTTCTAAAAAGGTAATAAATGTAATATATGTATTAGAATTAGTTTGTAATAAAATTTCATTCTCTCATCTCCATATCTTTCTAAAGTTCTAACTGAGGTTAGGAGGTTGATACTAAGGATGTATGATATGTTCTTTAGATTCCATCTTTGATTTTAATATTAAAGTTCTTTTGATTAATTGTATATTAATATTTTAAAAAATGTTTTTAAGCATTTAAACTATTTGTATTTATGTAGATATTTGACACAATGAATGCTTGAAAAGACTTTCTTTGATTCATTGTAGACATATGGCACAAAATAAATACTTTGAACATTAAATATCTTAAATGTTTTTCTAACATGTTTTTATCAATTAATTTAAAGACATAATTTTAATCAAATATTGATTTTTTAAAGAAAATATATTTTTCGTGTATCAA
>JAVXUL010054045.1:0-10487 GCA_035590515.1 Trichilia minutiflora
GCTTTGGTACAAAATTTCTTGCTGTCTTTTGAAGCTAAATCGTTTCCGAGCAAGTGGAAGAACCTAACAGATATGCTACAAAAATTACAATGGACTTTTGGCGCCAGAGTTTTCTTATCATGCAGCGTCAATTAAAATGTAGAGAGATTAACATATAATTTTGTTAACGCCAATTACCACAGAAGGGCTCGTTTAAACTTCATAGCATTAATTAAGTATTACATAAAATTTGCAGTGTAAATTCAGAGCAGCACACAAACATTCCTAAAAGAATTCCGATACAAACATAGAAAGCTCACCTGAACCTCCTCTTTATGGAAGTGCCCCTTTATTGTTTCCATTATTTGATCAGCATGGGAGCATAACTTTGCATAAAACTGAGGTGAAGAAGTAGAAATTGCTCCTTCTTTTTGAATATTTTCAATCAAAAACCTGAAGTTATTAAATTGGCTTTCTTCTTCAGCATGCTCCTGGGAAAAAGATAGTTCTTCGTCTATAGCAGGGAATATAACCTTGTCTTCAGCAAGACTGCAACCAGGAAAGAAGAAACATTCCGGATGAAGAGGAGAGGAGAAATATCAACTACAGATGCTGATTATTTATCTTTCATTTGTAAAAAACTAACACCATGGAAGCTATATAAACACAAATAAAGATTGAAAACAAGGGTCACTCAACATCCCATAGTGATCATTTGAACAAGGGAGTGTTCTAGAACTGTGTAGTATAATAATAAAGCGAATACCTATGAAAGATCAAAACTTCAGCCATGAATTGCAACCGATCATTGAAGGCCGACAAATTGGTAGAACCACCAGAAAGCTGTATCTTTCTAGACTCCTCAGCTATATCATTCAACTCTTGTTTTATAGCATTGTGCCAACAGAGTATTTCATCGATTGGATACATTCCATGGACACAGGAAACCTCATTACTGGGTTCTAAATATTTCCTTTTTCTAGTCTTTGGTGACTCACATGCACAGTTTATTCTGTCCATTTGTTGAGTCAACATGTTAGCAGTTGAATCTAAAGGACATTGGACCTCAGAACCATCTACACAGCTTTTGATGTTTTCAGAATCATTTCTCCTTTCCATCCAGGTGAAAATAACCTTCAACAAACAACAGTTATAATCAGCAAATTCACTCACCAAAAGACATCCAGAGTATGTTTTAATCCTCAGAATAAACTGAAGTCTTGCCTTTTGAAGAAGCTTTTCTTCTGGGACTATTTTGCTCAAGCACCTCCGCATATCCTGATATTCATCAGTTGAAATAGAAGATGAAAGCCATGGAAGGAACTCTGCCATCATATTGACAGGAATGCTGCAGAAAAACTGCCAGACCAGAGATGCTTGTTCTTCTAATGAGAACTTATCAATGAGTAAAGGAAAAACCTGACAGAAACAGAGAGGATATAGCTAATAAATTCTTTGTTAATGCAAAGAATAAAAACAAATAGCACTGCCAATAGAAATTCACCAGAAAGATTGAATAAATTAATCAAAATATAATAAGAACAAGCCTTCAACAGTTACTCTATAAACATATTAGTTAATAACATTAACCTTTTTATTATCTGTTTTCTACCAAAATAAATAGTGACACAAATAGGAAGGAGTAAATAATTAACTTATTTGTTAAATTATTTCAATTTTTAGTTTGTGAATAATAATTTACATGAAGATCAATTTTGACCTCAGTCGCCCAACACTAATCAAACTACATGATTATACTAGGCATCATCGTCGATTAAATTAACTAAGGTGTCCAAAGGGAAGAAAATGGGAAGGTTATGTGCACTCCTGACCAGGAGATTGAGTGGAGCATGACAATGGACAGATTTTTCTTAAAAAGAACCACATTTTCAGGCATATAAAGAAAAATATTTAAATCCACTTAAGTCACCAGTATTACAGATTCAGCACGATGCAAAGTTGTATCCAGATAGTTTTTGTAAACTGGTCATATACACAGAAAGGACGCAACGGTAAATAGTATTCTAACTAGACAGATAATTTCACATGTGCTATTACAATAATATTCTTGCCCTTCTCCTCCTCTTTCCTCAAACACCGGACAAAACGCTCAATGAATTCCTTTACTAGAAAATAAACTAAGTTTCCATTTAACTTCTGAAAATTTAAATTTAAAAAAATACAAGGTATGAATGATTAAAATGGTTAACTCAATAGATTAATGGAATGGAATATAAACTATTCATGGATTAATTTATCCACTTGGTTTCTTCACATTAAAATCATTCCACTCTAATAAGTAGTGTGCGTTTGACCAAGCATTCCAAAGAAAGAGGGATCAAGGGAAAGGAGAAGAGAAAAAAAAGTGAAAAGGCTGCAGCAACTTCTCTCCATTTAAAAACCAATATTCTCTCTCCTATAATTTTTGTGTTTGCATGGCGATAGACCGACACTCTGACACGAAACAATTTCAGTATCATACTGGCAGTAAATGTCGACATCCCGCACCTGGAATTTCCCTTCACTATCTACATACACACTCGTTGGCAATGGAAACAAACCGACTTCACAAGAGAAGAAGAAGAAGAAGGTTAGGCAGCTCAACATTCTCAAGAGTCTTGTAATTTCGAGAGCTACCAAAATAATAAGTGTAAAAGTTTATATTTTAAAATTAGAACAATACTCTCTCTCCAACCACCAAGACAAGTGGGGAAGTTGATGTAACGCATAAAATTATAGTGCCATATGATACCTCTTGATTGTGAAATGAGCTACTATTTAAGTTTACTTTTGTTCACATGAGTGTACATGTGGACATCTATGCGCCAACATGGATGCAAAGATAACCTCAAACACATACTAACAAATCCACTAGCTCAGAAGCTAAAGACATCAAATATTTTCCATAAAAAATCCTATTTCTTTTCCAAAGAAATTCAATAAAGAAAGCTAAACACAAAAAAGCCTCTTTTAATATAGCCAATTTTGTCATTAGCATGAAAAATAGCACTGCCTTTCTAAAATGAGTTAACTCAAGCCCAAAACAATATTATATTGCAAATTAGATGATCCATAGAAGATTGAAAATGAGAAGAACAAATAACTAGAAGATATGCAAATTGGAGAAACTACACACTTAAGAGAAAAAGTACATGAAAAGGGAAAAGGCGTATTCACGAGCAAAAAAGTTGAAACCAACATCAAATAATAGAAAACTATGTAAATATTACCAATTGATGGAGAAAGACTAAATATCAAAAATATAATGAATTGTATTTTCCATAAAAACCAAGTAATTGCAGCCAAGAGTGCAACAAAGTTCAGGAATACTGACAATGAATGACTGGACCACTCAGATGATGCTACAAAAACTAAATAAAGACAGCAACTCTTAAAGAGAAACATATGACCACATAAATGCCAAATGAAAATTGCAGACACACTAGTTATCTTATTTATTATATTTCGAGAATTCAGGAAATAAGCACCTTCTGTATTGTTTAGATTCTAACCCTAGTACACTCCAGTTAGAAACATTTTACCCACAATTCCTCTTTGTTTCTGCAGCACATCTTCATTACAGTAAAAATAGCAAAATCAATGAAATGCCCAAGTACCTAGAATAAAACGCACACATCAACAGAAGGAGCTGTACCTGCTCCTCTTCCTTTGCCATGTGCTGGTTGATTGACGTCTGAAGGGCTCCAGAACAAGATGCTAACTTTTTTGGGAAACTTTCATCATTCTGCACATAAGAATTTAGCAGCTGAAAAAGATGATCAAAAAGATTGCTTTCACTCTCATGTTCAAGGGAGTATGTTCTTGCTACATTCTTTACGCGTGTGTCAAGAGCTGGAAAGATAACCTGCATTTTTTAGAAAAGTCATTCCGTTGCTGAGCAGAAAATGGAATGCAAGAGTAATGTAGCTAAACATATCCCTTCGAGAAACAGGGTAAAAGTAATAGAAATACAACACATATGCCTCATGTTGTCACCATTACTAAGAGCTAAAGAAAGCTTTTCTAAATTCACTCCTACAAACGTACAGAAGCAGGAGTTACCAAAAACCTTTTTACGGATCAGGTTTCAAATGGCAAGCATTAGATTTATGTACATAACGCCACTGTCAATTCTATGACGATGTTAAAGGTAATTATTAACTTGCAGAAGTAAAAAATAGAATGTGCCTACTGAAGAGAAGCATATATAGCACGACTCTGCTACTGAAGAAAGGAACCATGTATAAAACTAGGAGTACACTACCTAACAGCTAATACATGTTCCTTCAAACAATGTAAAACATCATGCAGGAACTGGAAATTTGCACCACTAAATTCCAAAAGAGAACATCTTATAGAAAAATGATTAGCAAGAGGGAGTTTGCCCTTGGTTTGCCTAAAAACCCACAAGAATGTCCCTCCCTGCTCCCTGCTCCTCCCCATGTAGTTTGAACCATCGCATCAGACAGTTTGAAATGCTCTTAAAGAAAAATCACTACTGTTTCAAGAAAAATATGGTAGTGAATTTTCAAATAAAACAAATATGTTGATATACTGCATCCACAAACATAGCATTATTGACTATTCACTTCAATATAATAAAAATATTACTTGTATTTCCTTTTCCTCAATTCATCTTTTGGCAGGAAGCATCAATTGTACATGGATTTTAGAACAAAAGACTTACCAAAAAAGAAAACAAACTGCATCATAAACCGAAATTATAATTAAGAAATGGCAAGAAGAACATACAGAATAGAAGTAAATTAATAAACAAATATAGCATATTTGTAAAGAAAATAAAACCAAAGCACTGGAATGGTATTTGCTTCACTTTTAATTTCGTTTCACATTTTTCTGTTCTTTTTCCAAATAATAGTTGCAATTAGTTCTATCCTCCAATTTTAATAAGTTCATAATTTGAAATACCTCTAATCAACACACACAATATATATACGTATATACGTCTCACATTCTCAGCTTCCAAAGTACAAATTTTGCAACATGTTTCGACAAAAATGTATAGTAACACTGCTAAAAATTTGAAAATTCCATATGACATACATAATTAAATTACAAATAACACAAGAACCAGCACAATAGGAATATATATAACCAAAATATACTGTAAACGAAATAGAATCATATAACATTCATACTGAACATTGGGTTTAAATTTATACGTAACTATTTAAATTGAAACTGTACCTCGTCCTCAGCATTGGAGTGGTGAGTATAAACCGAGCGCAAGAAACGGTGCCGTTGAAACAACGACGGAATGTCGACACTATGACCAGTAGCGAAGTTCATTGCCAATCGGTGAAGCGCGTCGAGCTCATTGCGCACCGCTTTATGGAAGAAGCAAAAGATCAAAATCGGCGAGTCTTGCTCTGTGCTCTTCAAGCAACATCTTGACGACATCGTTGTATCCACTGATTCCGTCAAGACGGCGTCACTTCGCCGCAGTTCCGGTAACAACGTCGTCATTTCTTTGTCTTTCTATCTCCGTTTAGTCGGTGTAAAGTTCTCGTTTTTTGTTTCTGTTCAACGTTGAACAGACTCGAGAAGAGGAGAGAGGAGGTGTTTGTTTGGTTATACTTTGTTTTGTTTCGTTCGTACTTCCAGGAGGAGAATAAGTGATCCCAATGTACCCGTTTTTGTAGTTGACTTTTTGCCACGTGGAATAGATTGGCCACGGAGGATGATGACGTAAGTAGGTTTTTGACGGCGCGTGAGGATAAACAGTGTTATTTTTTCATTTTTGTCCTGCTCGCTCGCCCAGAGTTTTGGATAAGGAAGAAGGTGCAGTGATTCCTACGTCGTTTTGTGTCTGACAACATAGTACAAACTATTTTCCAATTAGTAATGCTAAACAACAAAAGGTTGAGAAAAGGATAAATAAGTAAATTCAACGAATTTGTTGATGGCAAAATGTTATTGGCTTTCAATGTGAAAATAAATTGCAAAGACGTTAACAACTATTAATAAAGCGCTTATCTTTGCAAAGAGTAGTCCATTTTTTTTATTTTAGTCATTGCAAAGACTTATAAATATCAATATTGAGCTTATCTTTAAATGTCTATTTGTTTTATTCTTCGTTCTAGAAATATAAGGTCAAATATTAATTTTTCCTTCGAATCACAGGTCAAATATCAATTTTTTTCACTCTAATTTTTTTTAATTTTTTATTTGTATTAAAAATAAATTTTAAATTATGCAAAAATAAAAATTTATAATAGTTATTTATAAATTAATATTTTTTATATACAAATTTAATGTGATTATTGATTATCGTCTATCTTAAATTCGATTCATCAAAATACTTTTTATTAAAATATTTAAGAAATTCAGTAATAGATTTTATATGAACTATTCTTATAAATATAACGACCGTTAAATGTTTATCTTCGATTAAATAAATTAATATTTTTTAATTAATATTTTTTTAATTAATATCTTATATTTTTTATATATATAAAAAAATTAATATTCTTTCTTAATATTTTTTTTGTATACATAGAAAACCTTAATCTATCAAACCGATGACAGGTATCAGTCGAATTGATATATCATCACTTTCGAAAGAACAGTTCAAATAAAACGTAGAACCGAATTCTCTTGACACTTTAATAAAATAATACCCCTAAAATTTAAATTTTAAACTCTTTTAAAAGTTTAAATTCTTATCACCATATTAAATTTTGAAAAACTTTCTTTCCTAACATATATTATATCCTTTAAACTCGAGTTATATATATATATTAACAACATATTAATTAAATATAAAATTTATGAATTTATCAAACGAAAATGGATTTAAAACAAATCTCATGTTCATATTATTTACTTAAGAATTGATTGTGAAAAGGGGAAGCAAACGAAAATGGATTTAAAACAAATCTCATATTCATATTATTTACTTAAGAATTGATTGTGAAAACGGGAAGTTCGTGACACTGACGCAAGGAAAATGTGTGAGGAGCGTGTTATGGATTAGTTAGCACTGGATTATCTCATGCCTTCTCACGTCGTCGTTTGGACAACACATTCCCATTTTTTAAAAAGAGTCATAATCACTTCACATTCATCTTTAAATGAGTAAAATTCTTTGACTAAATTGCCCTTGGAAAACCATACGCTCCTATTATCTTCTATATTCGAAATAATTCATATAACTATTTTGATAAAATGTTGAAAGTGAGAGTAATACAATTATTTAATTATAATAATATATAAAAATTGCTTAAGCTAAGGTATTTGAGTGCATATGTTAATGTTATGTCAAATATGTTTTTTAATAAATTAATAACTAATCGTTTTTTTTGGTATATGAAATTTTTTTTAATATATTAAGTTTAAATTACGAGTCGAATCAATAAAATAATACATAATCTAATTTAACAATCGATGATATTATATTAAAAACGATTGAATATTATCAAATTTAAAATTAATACAAAAATAATCATCCAACAAAAAATATATTTTATAAAATTTTAAAAAAATTCGTTCAATAATTTATTATCGAAATTTCTTACTTAAATCGTAATATTAACTCATAATTTGAATTTAAAACTAACATAAAATAATTATCTAATAAATTCTTTACTATTAAAGCAAATCACATGTGGGTGACTAATCTTTTTATTATTTTATTGATCCACTAAGATAGAACTACAAACTTTTTTCCATGCGAGATCTCCTCTTCTGCCGGAGATTCTCAGTACAAGCTTTATGTTGCGATCAACTTTCCATTTTTCTTTATACATATATTATTTTAATCTTATCTAATCACGTTATATCATTTTCTTTTTTCGCTTTTTCCATTACCTTATTATATGCTCTACAAAGATTCTTTCGAATTATTGAGTAGGTAAATATAAAATTAAAAAGAATTAGAAAGAAATCATTTATAATTTTTTTTAATATATTTGAGGGCAATTATGGGATCTTGTGTATTTATTTTAAGATATTGACAACAAACCATACAATTTATAAATGATGTTTATTGATTGACATTAAAGTGTAGATTATTCCACTTATGTTATAGCTTTATTTTCTTGTATATCACGTTAATTTGTGTGGATAATTTCGTATTAAGAATTTTATACGTAAAAATACTTTAAAGATAATTAATTTATTGTTTTTTTCATGTGTATTTATGGCAATACACTATAATTTCCATGTTGAAACAATACAAATAAGGGATTGCCAAATGTCCCAAATAATTGTTATAGACGTGTTGGACATTAGAATTTGATCCCAAATGAAGGGATAACTTCTTTTTTTTTTTTCTTTGTCTTTGGTGCACCAAATAGCAAGTGCTTTCTTAAGAGAATCCAATTTTTTTTCCAACGTGCATGTCACTAAAAGCAATATGCATATCAGTCCAATTCATATTGGCAAATGAACAACAAAGTTTAGTGAAAGTGCTTTTTTTACTTTTCTTTACGGCGAAAATGTACATGGAAATGGACAATGCGCAGCTACTCAGCCTCAAGATTCCCCATTTTGGTTTATGGGATTAGGCTTTTTTGGTTCAATATGGCCGTATGTGGTAATGGAGTCAATGGGATATAGAGGGATTAGCAGCACTCAGGTGATCCAAAGTGGGGCAATTTCAACCATTTTTGGTTCACCAATAAAATTGGCTTTTCCCATATGAGGTTGGTTGATGTTTGTTGCTTTGCCCTAGCTACTCAGTCTAAAGTACTTCATTTTTTAAAAAGAGTGTAAAGTACTTTTAATGCGAGAAAAAAACAGTACTTTGGACTGAGATATAAAAGTGTAATAATATTAGCATAAACAATAATTTATATGAAAATAGATATATTATCATTTACTATTTTTTTTTAATTTAAACAATAATTTATATTTTCGTTATTTAAATAAAATATTATTAAAAAAAATAAGTGATAATAATTTTATATGACATATAATTTATGGCCTAGTTTATCAGTCGTATAACCTATGTAAAATGGATATACATTGAAATCCTGAAGAAGATGGATGAGCATCCTGTCTGCCATAGCTTAGATTTTGATAAGAATTAGGATCAGATCATTAACAAAAGATAATTAACTTTTTTTTTTTTTTTATGGAAACCATTGTCTCCAGCAATGGAATTTCAGATAAATTGCTTGAAGTTGATGAATCAGCAATCCAATTTATTTGAAAAGATTGTGGGGGAATTTGTATGGATGTCCTTGTGACAATTACCTAACTTTCCTCTGTTATCTGATAGTTACAATATGTTTCAAAATAATCTCATAACTACCATAACTATTAAAATTATATTTCACAGCAATTTTTCTGTCAATTTTCGTTAAATGACCTTAGTTGTTTTATTTATTTATTTTTTTTTTGAAACCCGAAAACTCCAACTGTCAGCCAACACCTCGGGAGACTCCGCCAGGGGGATTCAAGCCCTCTACTGCCCTTGAACAGCATCACCAGGACGGGGCCCAGACCCTTAGTCAGCTAGCGCCCGACTCGGCCCCACTGGTAGACGATACCAAACGATCAGAGAAAATCGGGACTGCCTCACACTCTAACAAGGAGTGCGTACTTGAGGAATCGAACACGGGATCGCAACGTAAGCACAGATCCTCGCCCATGCCCAACGCCACCGGGCTACACCCATTGGGGGCCTTAGTTGTTTTATGCTAAACCAAATAAAATAATAAATTATTATTTATCAATAATTTTTTATAATATATTTTAAATTGACATCTTACTTTTTCTTATAATATTTTATTTAAATAATAAAAATAAAAAAATAAACATTTATTTTCTTTTAATATTATATTTTTAATAATTCTCTCTCACCAAAATCCCAATTATAATTAATTTTAATAGACCTCATTATTTTTGTTTAAAATATATTTATTTTAGAGGTTAAACCCTAATCTCAATGGACCTATTCTCCTAAAAATTTATCTACTTTCAAATATTTTATTATAAGAAATTATCTACTTTTAAATACTTTATGTTGTGTAGATTATTTTATAAGTCACCTCAATTTTATTATTTAATCTCTAAATAGGCCTATTCTTTTAAAAGATTATCTAGTTTTAATCATTTTATATTGTACACCAGTGACCTCAATCTAACTATTTAATCTCTAAATAGACCCATTCTTCTAAAAAACTATCTATTTTCATAAACTTTTTATTAAAAAACTGTCACTTTCAAATATATTAGAAAGGTTATTTTACAAGTGTTCTTATATATAATGAGTAATAATTTATTTTTACTAGAAATAGTAGTCTATTTTTTTTTTTGTATAATTTAAACTCCATTTTGGAAAAGATAAATTTTACAAGAAAAGTACTTACCTGTTTGGGGTAGCTTTTTAAATGCTTAAAAGCTAGCTTTTTCTTCTCTTAAAAAAAAAAGAGATTTTAAAATTAAGATAAGACTTTTCTCTAGAGTTGTTTGGTATAATAAATAAAATAATCTCTTTTTTTATTAAAATTATCATAAAGGGTATTTGATTTAGTTAAAGC
>JAVXUL010054056.1:0-10487 GCA_035590515.1 Trichilia minutiflora
GTCAAAAGAAACGACTCGTTTTGTCCATCTTTATTCTTTTTAGATTTTCTACGACATCATGAATAATACTAGTCAGTCTTGTAAACAGGCTCGAGGGTAAAGTAGCCTTGATAACAGGAGGTGCAAATGGGCTTGGAAAAGCAACGGCCCATGAATTTGTGCAGCATGGAGCCGAAGTTGTAATTGCCGACATTAATTCTACGTTGGGCCCAAAAGTTGCCGAAGACTTGGGCAATACAGCCCATTTTGTTGAATGTGATGTAACGGTGGAGTCCCAAGTAGCAGACGCCGTAGATACAGCCGTGTCTCTGCATGGAAAACTTGATATAATGTACAACAATGCAGGTATAACAGGCCCGATATACCCTCCTAGTATTGCAGATCTGAACTTGGAAGACTTTGATCGGGTCATGTGGACCAACATCCGAGGAATGGTTGCCGGGATAAAGCATGCAGCCCGAGTGATGATACCGACGGTGTCGGGTTCAATTCTCTGTACATCAAGCATAAGTGGGCTGATGGGTGGGCTGGGTCCGCATCCATATACAATATCAAAGTTTGCCATTCATGGAATAGTGAAGTCAGTAGCTAGTGAACTGTGCAGCAATGGGATTCGAATCAATTGCATTTCACCAGCACCGATTCCAACGCCAATGTCAGTGACCCAAATATCCCAAATTTATCCTGCAGCTTCAGAAGAACAGATAGTGGAATTTATCAATGGGCTGGGGGAGCTTAAGGGAGCAAAATGTGAGGAGATTGATGTGGCAAAGGCTGCTTTGTATTTGGCATCAGATGAAGCCAAATATGTAACAGGTCATAACCTTGTCGTTGATGGAGGGTTGACCTGCTTTAAAAATTTTGCCTTCCCCTCTCCCGATCAGTTTGCCTGATGATATTTTTGCTTTTCTTAGAAGTTTTTGATATGTTAATGGCAATTTTAGTTTGAAATTAATGTAACGTCTAAGGGAATGGGGGAAAATAGCAGAATCTCATTTGGATTATGGGAATCTTTAATTCTTAAATAAAGTTATTGTACTTAAAAATAAAATAATCATTGGCCCACTGTTATTATTGATGTTGATAGAAGTAAGGATAAGGATAGGATAGCCCTGGGAAGGGAACTGAGGCAGGCGTAGAGACACGCCAAATTTTGTATGATTTGGGTGCGAAAGGAGAGTAGGGAAAGTGTTGTTGTTGCCTATATTTTCATTAATTCTGTCACGAGAAGTGCCCCACATTTTAATGATTTTTAACTTCCCTCAAAGCTTGTTACTACAAAACACCTAGTAATTAGTTCCAAATTTCCCGCAAAATAAAAAATTATATTATTTATTCAGTAAACTCAAATAATATAATAAGTACATATATATATATTAATATAAAAAATTTGGAATTAACAACATTAATGTCTCAATGGTTAAATTTATATAATATTACTTAATTCACCGTTATAATAGCGTAGCTTATTTGTAAAAAACGCTGAAAAGCTTAAAAAGGATGACCGTATCATTTATCACTATTATTAGTAGCATGAATTGACGTAGGATCTGCATGCATTGGGGTGCATACTAAACGAATTTTTAAGGGAAGATTTTGATTAAGAGCTATAAAACTTCGAAGTTTGAATGGGAGTTCAGGTCTTCACAATCTAGTAAATGTAGATTGTAGGGGCCTGTTTCATTATTTTCCGTCACTACCTGTTTGTTTAATTGTCTCAATGGTTCAAGATTCCCTCATTTGTATTATCAGATTTGTGTGTCCGTGTTTACACAATTACACCCAAATTTTAAACTGAGTTTCAGTTTAGATGATATTCAAATAAATTTTAGAAATTCTTAAATATTTATGCATACGTAATATTTATTAATTCTAAAATGATTCTTAATTTCAATATATTAATTTGAAATCCTTTTAAATAAACTTATTAATAAAAAATTAAATACTAAATTAAAAATGTTTAAGTAAACCTCCTTTAATTCTATAAATATTATGTATAATAATAGGCAAATATTAAAGTAGAAGTTTAAAAGTACTCAATAAATAAATAATAAACTAAAATTTTATAATTTTAAATTTAATTTTTATTTTTTAATTGATAATATTAATAATAAAATTTATTTAACTGTGTATCCATCAAAATTTTGAATTTTTAAAATTAAATTTATGCTCAAATCCCCATTAAATTTAAACTCAATCAAAATTTGTGATTTAATAACAAATACCCACTCAAATCGATATAGGTTTGAACGGAAAATATGGGTGCCATCCTTACTCCTGCTGGCCAGTGCTAAAGCTAAAGCTAAACCTTCTTCATCTTCTTCCATCATTTTTCATAGAATTAAGCTTGAAAAGCAAAAACCCTTGTAGAAAGAAGGCTCACAACGACACACAGCGGAGCACATGGTCAGCCATTTCGCATGTCGGGCAAACCGCCAAAGTCTATGATAATACAAACGGCTGGTACAGTTGTCCAAGATTTTTGGCCTTTCCTGTTCAGCCTCAGGACCCACAATTTTTTGATTGGTTGGCTTTAATTAACTAGTCGCACGCTTTCCAGGTGTGATTTAGTCAAAATTTGTTTAATACCCATCATGCCGTGTATACATGTAATTGTAACGTGAAGAGATGTGTTGAAACTTGAAAAAATCTCTCTGCTAATTGTAGCCCAGAAGTTTAGGGTGACCACGCAAACAGAGGAGCAGTTGGTTTGACTTGGCCATTTTGGTAAAATTCTAGAGTTCCCAGAAACATGATATTATTAACGTTACTATAATCATCAGTTTGAATGCAGTTAAAGTTGGCTTTGAATTATTAGTTATTTCGACATTACATAAAGCGGAGGACGAATGTAAACTTGGACGGGTAGAGTAATAAGCTATCTAGCTCCGAATTGAGTAAGAAGAAGGGGGAATTGAAAAGTCAAGTGTTTTTGATTGGAGAGTAGGTGCGGTGAAAGCAAAAGAAATCACGAGAACCTTGTTTGTTTGTCTGTTTTTCCTGGAAAATTTATTCCGAAACCCTTGCATGGCTCAAATGGCAACTGTTTTTTTTTTTTTTTTCTCTTTGTTGTGTGGAAAACTCTCACATCATAACAACTTTAGCTTTAGCTATGGAATTTCATTTTTAAAATATTTTCTTTACTTGCAGACATACATATGCAACTTCGGAGAAGTGGAATGGATTGTGTGGTGGAATTTGAAAGCGATGCAACTTGTATTTTATGATCTAGTTTTCACTTGAATCTGGTCCCCTTTGGGTTATTTTTCCCCGTACTATACTAGTATTCTTCTCTCTCATGAATTATTATTCAATCTATGTACCATAAGAAATGATCAGAAATCTTTCAAGATTTTAGGAAAAGAGAAAAGAGAAAAACACCACCATGTCTTGTGATTTCATTTAATAAAGCTTTTACATATATATATATATATATAAAATTCAAAATTGTCATGCGATTTTATTTGGTCCAGTATATTCCCCATATATGATTGAATTTAAGATGTGCCGATGATATTTTTATTTTTGTTTTTGGCTTAATTTACATCGAAGCAATGGCCTAAGGAAGTAAAATATTATGTTATACCTAAGTCTATGCTTGTATGTAAAATTGAACCAGTGCAGAGGCAGCTATATTTGTCCGCACCCCGCACCATAGCTCATGTTTTTAAATCCCAGTACATAAAAAGTGTCAGTCGTTCTCTGAACTATATTAATTAATTAATTGTTCAATTCTGTATTATATAAAATAAATGTTAAAAATACTTACATTAAAAATGACTACAATAAATAATATCATATATTAATTAATATTCGTTTTATAGTTGAGAGGAATTCTAATAACGTATTTTGTTGTGTGACAGAATTATAACTAGTCAATCCTAGGAAACCAAATCAGTAAGCAAATGATGGCCATTGGATAACAATAGAAGGATGTGTTTATTTGTTTGATGGCCGTTGGATAACAACAGAAGGATGTGTTTATTTGTTTCGCTACTCAACTCGTTGTATTACTGATTAGACTGCATAAGCAAAAGCAGCAGCAGTTTGATGTTCAAACATGGAATCTATTTTTCTTCTGTCCATTTCCTCTTCTAAACAATGATTCTCTGCCTCTACTGCTAAAACCGAAAGCAACTGCCTTCGTTCCTTCCTTTACTCTCTCTTCTCTCATTTCTTTCAAAGAAAAGATAGAAATACAAAATGGTTCTGGGGACAAACGGCGCCGTTTGGATGGAGGAGGAAGATTCAGTTTCTTCTTGGACCAGAGCCACCGCTACTACAGAGCCTAAAGAAGATGAAATGCTCATTAGCGGTAGCTCTCTCTCTGCTTTCAAGTCGATGCTCGATGCTGACTGGCTCATGAATTCCGCTATAAACGCACCTCAATGTTTCAACAGTAGCTTAGAAACAAACCAAGAAATCAGAGGTTTTAATGCTTTCTCTGAAAACAACCTTCTGCTTCAGGCAATTGACTCTCAGCCTTTCAGTCTCAACCAGTCACAGTTGCAGCAGCACTTGTCTCTCCCAAACAATAGCCACCCTTTCGTGAATGGCTTTGATTTGGGTAGTGAAACTGCTTTAAGTCAGCAGCTAAACCCAGGTTCTTGTTGCATGGGATTAACAACTCACATTAGTGCTGCTTCTGACTCTGATTTCAATGGGTTCAGTCCTTACAGTGGTTTTGAAGGTTTAGATGGTCTATTTTTCAACAGCAACAACAGTAGGCCTAAAATATGTTCACAGCCAACTCTTTTTGAAAAACGAGCTGCTTTCAGACAGAGTTCTGGTAAATTAGAAAACCTGGAGATATTGGGAGGAAATTTGTTGGAGAACAAATGCAACAAAAATGAGGAGGCGAGTGTTGATATTTCTGGTTTGAATTACGAGTCTGATGAGTATAATGCTACTATTACTAATAATAATGTCAATGGCAAGGTGGATGAGAATGTCAAGAATTGGAATCCTAGTAATAGTGCCACTGCTGGAGATAATAAAGCGAAAAAGAAAGGCTTGCCAGCGAAGAATTTAATGGCTGAGAGGAGGAGAAGAAAGAAACTTAATGATAGGCTTTACATGCTTAGGTCTGTAGTTCCCAAGATTAGCAAGGTATCTGTTTTCTTAACTGTTTTCAATTTAATTATTGTAGTATTGTTTAGTTCTAATAGATATTGACTAGTATCGTGTTAGGACTGTGGTATTCACTGATTGTCTTTGTTATGTTTAAAGATGGACAGGGCTTCAATATTGGTGGATGCCATTGATTACCTGAAGGAGCTTCTGCAGAGGATCAATGATCTCCACAAAGAATTGGAGTCCAACCCAAATGGCTCTTTGCCGATGCCCTCTACAAGCATTCAACCTATGACCCCAACTCCACCTACCCTTCCCTGCCGCATCCAGGAAGAACTAAGCCGGAGTCCTAAAGCCGAACCTGTGAGGGTAAATTCTCTTTGTAACATTCTTTAAAGTTTTATGCTTGGTTTTGCCTGATGGACTTCAATTATAATTTTCCATAATTGCTTGATGCTTATATATTTTAAGAACATTGTGGTTATAAATTGTGGAACTAAACATACCTAGAAAGGTGCTTAAGACTAAATTGAAAAGTTTAAATTTGGACACGGGTACTTCTGTTTTCAAATGATGTCTCACATGCATATGTCTGTCAGTCTGTATACCCCCTGAGGCAATCAAGTTAACTTGAAATGACCATGTTATGGGTATTTGTAGGCAGTAGTGAATGCACTCTTGTGAATGTGCTTGGTGAACAGTGGGGTCCCATGTTTTATCCTTTTCATACATATGACATGTGCTCAAGGACTTACTGATCAGTGAGTGCTCATTTGTCGTAAACCATAAAGTTTGATGATTAGAGGATGTGATTTTGAAAGTGAAATATAGGGTCTGGGGAAGATAATGATAAGATAGTGGGGCTTCAATTAGATGAACAGAGGCTATGGTGTTGTCATTGATTCCGATTTGCAGAACATGCTCCTTGTTAATATCATAGCATATGGAAATCATCAGTTTGATGAATCCTTACTCTATGATTGACAATTAAAGTACTCTACATGGACAACAAAAAAACTGGAGTATCCAAGTCATACATTGACAATTAAAGCACTTTACATTACTTTCAAAAAAAAATTCTTACATTGACTGAACATTTGATGTGCATAATTATTGCTTAACATAATGTGGATAATTCTGCCTTTTTTTCTTCCGTTGAGCAAGCATCTTGTGCTCTAAAATGAGGAAGTTAATTAATTAAAAACATTGTCTTCTAAATTTTGTAGGTGGAGGTTAAGATGAGGGAAGGAAGGGCTGTCAACATTCACATGTTCTGTGCCCGCAGACCAGGACTCTTGCTCTCCACCATATCGGCGTTGGACAACCTTGGATTGGATATTCAGCAGGCTGTCATCAGCTGTTTCAATGGGTTTGCTCTGGATGTTTTCCGAGCAGAGGTGTTCTTCTTTCTCTGTCCTCATTTCTTGATGAAAGAAAATAAAAATTTAGTTTTATGATAATGATTTCTTGGCCAAAAGATTTAAGGAAAAAATAAGTATTAGTTTTGACTTGTATCTGACTTTCACTGTGGTTAGATGTGTTACACGAAATGTTGGGATCTGACAAGTGGTAACCGTTTTTCTAAAAGATGATCCAGGACATAGAAATCACGAACACTTATCTGTGGTGGTTGAACTCTTATGAGACTACAAAGAATCATCTATATTAAAACCAATATAGATGATTGTTTGGATCTTTATATAATTGTTTGTTTATGCATCTTTTTGTGAGGAATGGACAGAGAAAGATCCTGATATTTAGACCATCTCTCTGTTTTCCCATTTTAGAGGTATAACAATTATTAACAAACAGCATTGTTTGGGTCATCTCCTGGATGATTTGTAAACCTAGCAGGTTTTGGCGTGCAGGGCACACCTAAAATAAGGTTAGAGAGAATAATTTCAAGTGACAATAAATTAGTAAGTATTGTCTTGAAAACCTGATTATAGAAAATTGTGGGACAACACTTAACGTTCTACAATCTTGTCAACATGGCTTTAAACACACACACACGCGCGCCCACACATACACACACACACACAATGTTCTGAGATGGTTTCTTCATTTTCTTCCTACATGATTAATGTTCCTATTCCTTGCAGATATTGGCATACTTCAGCTGCATAGTGTTTAAACTTTCTTACCTTATACTTCCTCCTTCCATTCCTACTCCTGATTGCCTAGTATATTTTGATTGTTGATTTATAATTTTTAATCACTGATCATCTAAAGATTACTTGTGTATGGTGAAGCAGTTAATGAGACCCAGTTTAGATATTGCAATTATGTTCTCTTTCACTTGCAAATGAAGTATGACTTCTTGAACTCTTGATCTCATATTCCTAATGTGCCGATTAATTTCTTTGTTCTCAATTTATCAGCAATGCACGGAAGGCCAGGATGTCTTGCCCAAGCAAATCAAAGCGGTGCTTTTGGATACTGCTGGCTTCCATGATGTGATGACATAACTCGAGTAGTTTGTACATGCAACCATCTTACAAGTGGAGGCACTAACTGTAGTGATGTACCTCAAGTAGTTTGTAAATGCGATGAGCTTCGCTTTTGTTTTCACTTGTAGAGGTACGAACAAGATCGGACTGATGCATGTAGGTGAGAGATTAGTAGATTGGGTAATTATGTTTTGCAATTGTGCTCGTAATCATGCTTCCAAAACTCTAGTAGTTCTTTTGTAAGTTCAGCTTTTAGAATAAAATTTCTTTTTTATCAGTTGTTTTACCATGAACAACGGTTTACTACTTTCTGCAGTTTATTTATTTTAAGTATTTTGGTTTACAAGATTTACTGACGACAATGCTCTAATTTTTATGAATCCATGGTTACATCTTTGAAATTCAATGGATATGGTATTTAGAGCTATCATGTATCAGAAGGCAAAATCTCTCTATAGAGAAATTGATTATGTGTTTTCAGTAGTCGAGCTTGGATTTTGTAGAATGCTCGTTCTAAATTAATGATCAATACTTGGTTAAAAGAAAATATGAAACAAATACACGAGATGAGTGAGAACAAGTGAGCGAGATAAATCAATTGATAGTTATGAAATAAATAGACACTATAACATAAACTTTAATTTTTTGTTTATTTATCACTTGACTAATAACAAAACAAATTGCAAAACTATATTAAATAAAACAATGATTTAAAAAAATTAATAATCACATCACATACTGAAGAATTGTTTTGTAGAGAGTACAATGTATTATATTACTATTAAAAATAAAAAAAAAATTAAAAAGGCAGTAGTAAGAAATTTAAATAATTAAATTAAGCATATTTTTGATATGGCGTAATATTGAGATTTTTTGACTTAAATTTAAAAATAAAATTTAAAGTTAAAAAATTGTATATAATGCAAATAAATTAATAATTATATTTATTATTAAATTATATAAATTAAAATTTGTTTTAAAAAATTCAAATTAAAGCATCACGCTATTATATGAGTTTGATTAGTATTATTAAAATATTGGATTAATAGTTGGGATGATTATTAACCTAGAAATCCGTCTTGTAACTCAATTCCCGTTCAACGGCTCAACTACATAATAAATCAGACATATTTTTCATTAATTAATATTGAGATTTTGTTCCCAATGCAAATTCCATAAATTCTTGGAAATAGGGAATGGTTACGATCTTTTCAAGTAAGTATTCCAAAAAAAAAAGAAAAAAACAAATATTTCTTGACAAAATATCATATCAAAGAGTTTTAAAATGTTTTGGTAAAATTAATTTTTAAAAAATAAAAATATAATTTTTTATTTGAGATATCATATTTTTAACAAATATTATAAAACTCACTTTTTATTCTTAAAAAACTATTTAAAAATATTATTTTATAATTTTTTTTAAAAAAATAGTATTATGAAAACATTATTAAAAGCACTTAATATTTGTTAATTGAAATAATCATTTCATTCAATTACTTTCAAAATTAAATTGAAAACATTTCCAACTAAAGATAATGCAATTTTTATAAAATATTTCCTTCCGTTTTATATTTCTAGATGATATTGAAGATCACCTCATGAGCCTGTTTGGGGTAGTTTTTTAAATATTTAAAAGCTGATTTTTGCTTCTCTTAAAAAAAAGAGATTTTAAAATTAAAATAAGATTTTTTTATAAAGCGATTTGGTATAATAAATATAATAATTTTTTTTTATTAAAATTATCATAAAAGGTATTTGATTTAGTTAAAGCAAAATATTTAAAAGAAGGAGTTAAGAAGGATATTTTTAAAATAAAACAAATATTATCTGTGAATTTAATGAGAAAAGAAGAAAAGCTCCTCTTTCTCAATTTTTTAAAAAGATTTTTTTTATACTTTAGATGCATAAAGACTTTTATAAAAAGTTTTTTTATTTTTATTTATTTGGTCTAATTTTTAATAAAAAGAGATTGAGAAATAATAAAAAAACTGGCTATAATGTAATTAGTTAATAAAACAATTTTCTTTCTTTTTTAGTAAAAAACTCTTAAATAAAATGGTCACTTTTTGTCAACTGATTGGGCCAATGTTATGGCCCAATCATTTCATTACGTCTAAGAAATCGAATTTATTGTTTATTTTAACTGGAAACCGCGACGAAAGTAGAAGTTGCCCCAAGTTACTGACCCGTTCAAGGATATATTTTTCATGCTGTTTGTTTTGTGGTCGTAATTGGTGGGTCAGCACATCGTTTTATTCATAACAAAATCAGTGGTCGGATTGGGAACGTGAGTTCTGTGTCTCTTCTTTGCACGGAGAAATGTTTTTATTGACATTTTCCTATAACTAGAATAATGTAAACTCTCTCTCTCTATATATATTTATTTTACATTATTGAAGTACCATTGAAAGTTAGTCAATAGTCACAAGTCAGAAGAAGGGAAAGCCTATATGGATTAGCATTACTAATTAATTGGATTATTTTATTACATCCTCGTGCAATTAACTCCTCGAGTCGTTGTTTTTTCTTTCTTGGAAAGAGATCAAGATCCAAGTCCAGTAATTGAAAATGATGTTTATTCTTTTGAATGTCATAATATTGTAATCTATTAATATTACATCATTTATATTAAATATTTATTTTAAAAAATTTAAATATAATTATAATACTGTTCAAAGATTTACCATTAGATTTGGAGTGAGTTATACTCTAAATAATAATTAGAATTTATTGACGAGAGAAGTTGTGGTTTTCTTTCATTTTTAGTACAAGCATGTCTTCTTTTTTTTTAATTTGGGTTCGTAGAACTGTAAAACATTAGAAATTTAAAAGATAAAATCGATTTTTTGGTGAAAATTCTTCGATACTTATGTAAGTAAGGATTTTACTTGTATATGTCGTGAGGATTAAAATCGTACAGAACCAATTAGAGAGAAAAAATTCAAAAGTGTCTTGTATGAGTCA
>JAVXUL010054067.1:0-10486 GCA_035590515.1 Trichilia minutiflora
TTAAACCGGTACCCTGTTTTTCGGGTACCTAATTTCGGATCCGGACCGGTACCCTAAAAAACCGGATTTTTTGAACAACCCTAACTCATGGTATGCTATGGAAGGTCTAAGGGTGTTAAGGTAAATTCACAGGATACTTGGTATAATCTTGTATAAGAATTTCTCAGGGTGGATTTATGTAATATTATACTTTCTATGTTATATCGGTGCAAATCCCTTGGAAGCAAACGGCAAACGAATCGATGCGATTTTTTTTTCTTTAAAGGAAAAAACAAAGATAACGAAACCTTGCTGTTCCCTGTGTCTCTTTAATGAACCTCCCAGACCGAACCCAACGCTCACTCTTACAGTTTCGTTCCCCACGTTATGGACCCGCCTAACCCATGCTCATTGCGGGTCCTCACCCGTCCACCCGTACCCACTCCTTCATCGGATCCCCCGCCACAGCCACCACTTTCTTCCACCTCTAACTCACTGCCTCACTCACGAAATGGCGTCGTTGTCGTCGGCTTTCTATCTCAAAGACCAGAAACTTCGTCTCGGCTTATCAACCGGATCCTGGATTCCAATATATTCGGGTCGGGTCGTTTGGACAAGAGACTGGACAACATAGACAAGGAGGAAGTAAAACGTTGGTTTGAGTCCAGGAGAATCAGCTATTTCCATGAAGAAGAAAAGGGTCTCTTGTTCGTGCAGTTTTGCTCAACCTGCTGCCCAGTACTTAACAAGTCTGAGTCTGGGTCGGGTTTCGATTCGGTGGTCGAGGAGCATGAGTTCGAGGATCTTCAGGGGTTGCTTTTCATGTTCTCTGTGAGTTATTTTGTTTAATTGCTATTGAGTTCTCATTTGTTTATTCTAATTTTTGGTTTATTGCGCTGTGTTCCCTTCCTTTATTGTTCGAAGTTATTTTTTAATTTTTTTTTTATAGGTAAATATGGTTGGCGAAGATAAGTTCATTTTTGATAGTTAACAAAATTGAACTATTGCTATTTTGGATTATGATTGATGAACACATAAGATCATATGTCGGTTCGCTCATACTATGTGAAAAAGATTATCAATCGATTCAGTTTTCGGGGGCGTTTTAGTTTACCTTCATTCATCATTTTTCCTTTTTCTTTTTACTCTCTTTAGGGTGAAAAGTGGGAATGCTAAATTTCAAGGTTTAAAACTGAGGTCTTAAAAGACTTGTGTATTGATCTTAGGTCTTGTTTGAGGTTGTGGTGATTCTGTTGTGCTCTGAAACCTTTTTACATAGATATTTGAAATTTAGAGTTTTTATCTCACAGAGTAGCTGTGGCTTAAAAGTGATGAGACCACAATACTAAATGGAGCCTTAGTCTGTTTGTCCAACATAATCCTACAGTTAAGATTTTAGAATATGAATTTCCCTATTTACAACATTGAGAGAAAAGAATGTTTTAAAAATCTCCATCCTCTTTTCCTTTCTAATGTTTTTATGAATTTCTTGTTCTAATTTTGTTTGATATACTTGTCGTTTTTGAATTTCAGAATTGAGGGTGTGTTTATAATTTGAATTTTTTTGATAGATTCTTTATAATTTGAATTGATATTGAAAATATTGCATTGCACCTTCTTTTATGTGCTATTTAGACAGGCAAAATTGTTTTATGGTGTTGCTGCTTTACCAGTGGCAACATGATTGAATTTCCCCTGATTTTAAGTATGTATTCTTAATTTGTTAAACTAATGATTGAAAGGATATGGACTCATTCACTTGCATATAAATGGTTTAATCCTCATTTTTATTTTATATAAAAAAATGTACGTTTAATTTCAGTTAATGATAGTGAAGGAATTTAGGTGCTGCTCGTGGGTATCTTTTTGCATAACAATTGTGCTTAATTTACATTAATAATGTTGAAAGAATTTAAATTTGTATGTAGGTTATAGTTTCCTTATGCTATTGGCTATTTTATGTAATTGTCATAAATTTGATATATAATTTAATTGTACGGGATGAGCCTTTATAACAGAACATAAGATAATTGAATCTAAGCCTCAATGTAATCTAATTTTTTTTTGGGATTGCTCTAGCTGGTGAGACAGATAGTTCAATTACATAATTGTATGGGCTTACTGTGCTAATATTGACTTTTTAAGAATTTCATTCTTTGCACGAAATTTTTTTCGATGTTTAGTTTTACCGCTTCTTTGTTTTATTTATTCTTTTCTTCAGATATTGTAGTCTTTTGCTTAGTATTTTGTGTGATTGAATACTTTGGTTGGCTTGTAGAGGGTCATAGGACATTCTTGTAATAGTTATGTTTTGGGAATCAAGTGGTTTTAGGTGATTAATTTCTGGGTTGGTGCACCGTATTTTTAATTTGATGGCATTTACTCATAGGTGATGTCTCTAACAAGTAATTGATTAGTAATGCAGGTCTGCCATGTAATCATATATATTCAAGAGGGTTCACGCTTTGACACTCAAATATTGAAAAAATTTCGAGTATTACAAGCCGCCAAGCATGCATTGACCCCATATGTAAGAACTCGATCTACACCGCCATTGCCAAGTAGACCTCATTCTTCATCTCCATCACGACCTTCGGTATTGATAACCTCTTCTAGCAGTTCTTCACCAGGTAGAAGTGAGATTTCAGGTCGCAACGCTTCAGCTATCTCTCTCATGTCAGGTTTAGGTTCCTATGCCTCTTTGTTTCCTGGTCAGTGTACTCCTGTCACACTCTTTGTTTTTATTGATGACTTCTCTGATATGCCCAATTCAAATACTATTGTGGAGGAGTCTCTTGACACCTCCTCAGTCAGTCAGTCTTCTAGTTTGACCAATTTAAATAGACCAACCTTGCCTATGAAAGGTTCTGGTTCTATAGTCATGTTAGCGCGTCCCTCAAGTAAGTCAGAAGGTAGTTTTAGGAAGAAATTACAGTCGTCTCTTGAAGCACATATTCGCTTTTTGATTAAAAAATGTCGAACACTCTCTGGTTCTGAAAGCGGTCATGCTGGGACAAGAGGTGGCGGTGTTTTAAGTTCTGCTCCTTTGTTTTCACTTGATGCATCAAAGGCTGTTGTGCTGCTAGATAGGACCACAATTCAGAGTGGTGAATCCCTGGAGTTTGCGATTAGTCTTGTTGAAGATGTCTTGAATGGAGTAGCAACCTCGGATTCTCTTTTGCTAGAAAGCCATAGTCTGAATACAAGTAAAGAAGATATTTCATTAGTTAAGGAATTCATTTACCGTCAATCTGATATTCTTAGAGGAAGAGGGGGGTTGGTCACCAATGCCAACAGTGGCTCAGCTGCTGGTGTTGGTATGGTTGCTGTTGCTGCAGCAGCAGCTGCTGCATCAGCTGCATCTGGAAAGACACTTTCTACACCTGAACTTCCGAGCTTGGATGTATGGTTATCATCTAGTCAGCTTATTCTACAAGGAGTTCTCTCTGCAAAATGCCGGTGCATAGATAAAACTGAAGTGAGTAGAAGAAAACCTCGTCAAAAGAACACTGTACCGCAAGTTGAAGGGCTTGCTTCTAGAGGTACAGGTCCTTTAGATATTGCAGTATCCTTGTTGGAAAGTGGAGGTGGACTGAACACAAAATTTTCAACTCTGTGGTGTGAAAGATCCCTTCCGGCTGCCAAGGAAGTTTATTTGAAAGACTTACCTGCTTGTTATCCAACTTCACAGCATGAAGCCCATTTAGAAAAGGCTCTGCATGCTTTCCACTCAATGGTCAGGGGACCTGCAGTGCCACTTTATGCAAAAATGTTGGAGAATGAATGCAAATCCACCTGGGAATCTGGAAGGCAACTCTGCGATGCTGTTAGTTTGACTGGAAAACCGTGCATGCATCAAAGACACAATGTTGGTTATGATGAGTTACTTATAGGAGCAGCATTCAAGCCACATTCAAGTGGATATGTTTTCCTTCATGCTTGTGCTTGTGGGCGTTCACGGCGGCTACGGTCAGACCCTTTTGATTTTGAATTAGCAAACAAGAACTCTTGTTTTTCAGACTGTGACGAGCTCCTTCCTAAAATTGAATTACCAGATATGAGTCATACAGGACCTGTTGATTCATCTTCATGGAGTTTGATTCGTGTTGGGGGTAATAGGTATTATGAACCTTCTAAAGGTTTACTTCAGAGTGGTTTCTCTGCTTCTCGGAAGTTTCTTTTGAAATGGACAATATTTTTAGAGAAACAGAAAACTCCAAATGATTTACCAGTTAGAGCTTTGCAGCAAGGTTCTGTTGTTAGGTCAAGTGCAAAGCTCAAAACTGAACTTAATGCAGGCATGGATACAAAGAAGCTTGTTGACACGCAATTGTACACAGGAGACATGAATGTAGTTGAAGATCAGATAAAACCCACCGAAAAGTGTAATTCTCATGCTAATAAAATCAGCTTTGGTAGAGGTCTTCCTAATTTTACCATGAGAAAACCTTTTTCTGAGGTTGTTGCTGGATCAGCAGCTACAGATACTAAATTTCCTCCTCTCCAGCAGAGGAAACAACCTTCAGCAGGGTTAGAAAAGCAAATCAAGGAAAATATGGCAAGAGACCGGAGTGTAGAACGGGTTCACACACGTGTTGATCAAGGACCTCAAAAATCTGAAGATGTTACATCTGTTAAGGAAACATTAAATGAAATCTATTCTAGTGGCAGAGATGGTGACCCCTTTCTAAGGATAGGTAGTAATGTAGTTCCTGTAAACATCAGTGGTGCTGAAAAGGCCAAATTAAACCCTAACATGAAGCATGCAATAGTGTATGTTGGTTTTGAGCATGAGTGCCCCTGTGGTCACCGTTTCTTGTTGAATCCAGAGCATCTCAATGAACTCGGATCCTCTTACTCTTTACTTGAAGAATCCCATGCTCATTCTTCTACTGATACTTTGGACCACAGTCTGCCAAATTCTTCAAAGTTGGGTAAGAATGGTAGTCATGGTAAAGTTCATCGAACGGCAAATGGAGTGACTGCTGCTCCAGCTGTAAATAAGGTAAGAGGTATCAGTAACTCAAAGGAGATGGTGCCAAATGGTAATCTACATAAAGATGGGCTGACACAGATTTCCAGGTCTGGGAAAGAACAAAATCATGCTGCTGTTGGCATAGTAACTCTACCTAATCATGTAAAAGATCTTGAAGCAGGCCTTCAATCCATTAGCCTTGGTGATGGTGGATGTGCTTTTCCAATGTTGAACAGAAACTTACCATTATTCATGAGCTGCCCATACTGTAGGGCCACCAAGAATAAGAAGGATCCACCAAAATTTAAGTTTGCAAGCTCAATATCACAGCTTCAAAGGATTTTTCTGGTATGAAATGTTGCTTATAAGCCACTTCCATGTGTTGTCTTTAATCCTCTTTTAGTATTTGGGAGCAATCTTTTAATTTAGTTATAATGTGTCCTGATACTAATGTTTATTTTGGTTAGAACAGGTTTCACTACCCCTTTTTGATGCTTGTTCAAACTTTTGGTAATCGTTAGATGCATGTACTTAAAATGGATGTCAAATGAGTTCTTTCTCCTAGAAACGGGGATATGTCCTATGATCTGATTTACATTTGTCTTCTAAACTTTTGGAATAAAAAATTATGCCTCACTTAATACTCTTGAAAGTCTTATAATTGTTGTCCTTACACTTTACTCGATATTATAATTATCAAAATGGTTACTCATGATTTATTTTCTTCTTTTAGTGAGTGCTTGATCTACTAAGATGATTGAAACACTATGATTCTACGAAAGTAAACCTATATCTGTAGCTTTTCAGAAGACCATAACATTTGTTTTTCCTTTCGTTTGTATTTTTCATTTAAATTAAGTCTTATGCAATTAAAGTGCTTTTCCACATGGAATGTTCTGTAAAATGTTTCTTTTACTTTTTCCTCTTTCCATTTTGGTTGGCTTAGGCTATGATGTGGATGCTTTCTGCATCCTGTTTTGCTGTAAGCAATTAATTTATTAATTTGACACTGTGCTCTTGTCTCTTCTTTTTTGCTCAATTTTTGTCCTAAGACATTCCAAAGTGTGATATCTGGCGATGAGTATAAACAGATGGTTCATATTCATCAGAATTGTACTATATTTTCTACCATCTCATAGTCATGTTTTCTGTTCACTAATGTGAGAAAGTACTGCCTCTAACTGGACTCCTGATTTGTTCGATAAAAACAATCCACTAGTTTTAAGCAAATCCTATTTTGGGAATTTAGGTATGCTAATAATTTTAGTCTTCTGCAAGGCATGACAAACTGAACGCACAAATCTTTCTGGTGTATTTGATTAATCACTAACCATCAAAGTTAATAGATCAGTTTCTTTGACTGCCATTTTCAGTTGGAATATGAACGTCACAGAATTAAATTTCATTGACAGTTTTGTACTTGGAGTGTTCATACGAGAGTTTTGTTGAAATCTTTCCTGTACTTAAAAAATGTAATGTGTTCCCTTTTTTTAACTTTTTAAGGTTGTTGTCTTTGTGACATTATTCTTTTTTATCTTATTAAAGTTTAATGCCTTCATTGGCTGGTGTCTAATCTATATTTTTTATCTTATTAAAGTTTAATGCCTTCATTGGCTGGTGTCTAATCTATATTTTTATTGTAGGTTACACCTCCGTTTCCAATTGTGCTAGCGACATGCCCTATTATACAATTTGAGGTATCTTCTGTCCTTTTCTCTAGATAATGCATGCTTGAGGTCATGGTTATTAGTAGTAGAAATTTATTTACAATGAAAGGCCTCAGAGCATTATTTATGAATGTTGGCTATTTAATTATCCCTTTTTTTCCCACTTTGCTGTACAGAGTTAAATCACTGTGCTTAGTAATTTTGGGCTGGCTAGTTACTTAGGCAGTTTTGGATCAATATATATGCTATCTCTTTATCTCAACTTGAAAACTAAAGAATGGAAATCATAAAAATTAAATTGTCTAGAAATTAGTTGGCTGGTATTATTCCCTCGGACTGTTTTGGAATGAGATAGAATAAATTTCTTCTTGTGTGAAAATGTTTATTGTGTGATTTTTTTCCAGATAATGCAGTTTTTTATTTGAAAGAAAGAAACATAAATCACTTTAGATATTAATGTTAGTGTTAGTACTTTGCTTAATGCTGGTCAGATTTGGTAAGTCTCAAGCTTGGTTTTCCTGCTGTTATATCTTTTACTTGCAGGCGTCATGCTTGCCTTCATCGGTGCCAGACCGTGAACAAAAATTGCAGTTCAGTCTTGGTTGTCGAGTGATCTTACCACCGCAGAGTTTTCTTGCACTTAAACTACCATTTGTCTATGGTGTACAACTGGAGGATGGGAGTCTGCAGTCTCTAAACCCTTTTGAACATGAACCAGAGAAAACTGCCTGGATTACTAAGGGAACTGCGTTGCAGGTTATGTCTAAGGGAAACTGTAGCCAAACTTACTGACTTTATAAATGGCTTTGAGAGTGATCTACATGACAACATATCTATCGTGAGCTTGCAGGGGAAGATTTGTCTGATCAGCTCCATCTGAACTCAGGTGAGGTTTGGCTGATAAAAAATAATGTTTTGAGAAATGCTTGCTTGTAAAATTTTATTTTGATTTTTGTACAATGCCTCGAAGTCGACATTTGTAAACTTATTTATTTATCTTTTGTTAATTTTTTTTCCTTCTATTGATACTTAAAATTTCCTCATTTTTGCCAATATTCTTTTGCAATATTGTGCAATGCAACTACAGAATATACGCATGAAGATTAATGCCAGTAAGATTTGATGACTGCTTACATGAAGCAAGAATATGATAAACGATAGGGTATTCTGATCTAATTGGAGCCCAATGGAAGAAAAAGGTTTTCAGGTAGCAGATCCTGATGGTTGGAATCATGACTGTTGAGTTGAGTTGAACTGAAGCTTAGTTTCATGGAGTTCACATCAGGCATATTTTTCAAATTGGAATTAGAAAGTCGTGAGATGTATGTGGGGATGAAGATGCTCTTCTCTTGTTAGTCGACAATATTCTCAAGTCTCAAGTAGCTGAAGGATTTTGATGTAATTATCATATTATGATGCCAATGGCAATTGAAGATCTGTGACCAGAGGGCCGGAAGCTCACCTGCTACCAGGTATTTTCTTTTAATTATCCTTATCTTGCTAGGCATTGTTAATAATTTTCCTTTTTCTACTAATTGGGTTGCCTCTTAACTGTGTAACTTGGACTTATACAGGTTGGCTGTGCCCTTGAAGGGAGCTTTCTAATGATGTGGTATGGGTTGCATCCATCTTAACCATCTCATTGCTATTCTATGTTCACATATGACTAGGTACATAAGTACATGTAAAAGTTAATTCTTTTCTAGAGGTTTATGTACATTAATCGCTGTTCTTTTCAGCATGGGATAAAACAGGATGCCTAGGAAGGTTGAAAAGATGCCCAAGTGATTAGAGATAACCTTCCAGGCTATCTCTAGGTTAACTCTTCCGTTATGCAATATCTGTTACTTTTTAGCCGCTTTGATACTGAAAACTGTATTGCTTGTATATCCTAATGCACTGTTGGGTCTGCATTCGATTTATCATAATTGCTTACGATCAAGCTTGAATTGAATTGTTACAGCTATTCTCTTTCCCTCGTGTTGGTTTTTTCATGATCAAGCTGAATTTTGGATAGAAAACTGATATCATTCTTGTTTTTAGTATTAGACCTATCATTATGATATGACAATACTGTATTATACGTGCTCTACAATCATGGTGGAGTTAAAACAATGGACCTTGATTTTGAGTATGTTTTGTCTTCTTCAAGTATTTGGGATGAGATTCAGTTGTAGCTTCAAGCATGCAGTTCAGGCATCAAAATGTGAACGAGTCTTTAAGATATGGTGGAACAACTTTGTGATTTCTTATACAGACCTCATTCTACTCTCTGCTAAAGACACTCATGGTAGTGTCACGGGCAATGTACGTGCCTGATGCTTGAAGTTCTATATCATTAGTACCTTGCGATACAATGTTCAAAGAGTTTGTCAATATAACTCGCAGCAACATTTAAAAGAGCTTATTGCAAATTGCTATTTTATATTTGTTTGGGTATTTTTACTAAAGTCCAGCCCAAAGGCCCAAGTCTGTCACATAAGTCTAAGGTCTCCTGTCAATCTTTCATTACGACGGCGTTCCGAGATCTTCATTAATATTGATGAGAAATCATAGAATCTACCCTAATCAATCATTTGAGACCGAGAGTTCAGAGAGTTTTCTTTGACATACGCTGCCAACACATGTTCGGGAAAAATATCTTCAGATATCCACCTGAGACCCTGTCTCGAAGTACTTGTATCTACATCTATTATATGTGGAATCGGAGTTTCGGGATCACTCAAAGTATCCATTCCTCACCAACTGAATATGGAATCGGAGTCTTGGAAGTATGTATGAAAACCACAGCATTTACGACACTAGTATATGACATCATTAAAGATCTGATATATTTTCAACTGGGCAACATGACATGGAGTCTTGAGGGATCAAGCATCCAACCCCATGATTTTTCAGAATATTCCCAAAATACACGTGACGCAGTACTGCCCCCACAGTTGTCACACCCCACGATTCCCACGATAACCTTTTAGAGCACGCCACTTAGAGAACAGCACTTATCAATAGGTTACAAAATCCATGATTGTTTTATAACAGAATCCGGGAACGGGGAGGTACGTAACATTTTACAGAGAATATTCACGCACCAAAAAGGTAGATTTTTGAGGACAGAAAAATTTAGCTAACTTTTCATAAATAAAGAAAAAAGATACACATAGAGGATAACTGAATTCTAGTTGGCTTTTCCTTCTGCTCTCATCACCCCCTCATACAAGCAAAACTTTTCTGACTTAAGTATCGGAGGATTTTTGTCGGAAAATCAGTTTTACCCCTTAGTTTTTCATTGTTTTGCAGAGAGAAAGATTAACTCCGAAGGAAGAAGACAACCTGGTGTTGAAGGTTGAAAATAGATAACTTTTTGCATAACATTTGGTGTTGTCTGTGGAAAAACTGAACTAAAAGCTAATAATTAACCAGCTCTATTGAAGATGACCAACACCAGAGGGTACTCAATTAGGAGACATTTAACAGAACGAAGACAATTAGATGGAGAGTCCATAGATTCTACTATTGTAGCAGAAGAAGCTCATAACACTTTACATGAGATTTCAGAGCATGAAAGCTTCAGATCTTATGCTAGTGAAGTTATTGCTCATAGATCACATAATACGAGAGAAGCTGATGAAACGACTCGTTTGTTACAGCTATTGCAAGATAGCGAACAACGACACGTAGAGAATGATCAGCAAATTCAAACGTTGATCAAGAAAATGGTCGAAATGAAGAAAATGGTGCAAACGAGTATGGTAGGTACAAAAGTGCCTAGTGAAACTGTGGAAAGCAGCATCCCCAAGCCAGAAGCTGTGACGAAGAATGACGAAGGGATAAGGCAAAGAACCCCAGTTAAAAAATAGGAGAAGGC
>JAVXUL010054088.1:0-10485 GCA_035590515.1 Trichilia minutiflora
AGTACATTTTATATCAAAAACTAGAAATATGCATAAATGGAGAGAGATAATCATATTTTAAGTGTAAAATGATAAATATAACCCTTAATATACATACACTTTTATGTACTCATCAACAGGTTCTGTGAAGGCCTTATAGGCTTTTAGGGCGTCTTTTGGGTGATTGAATACCTTTTGGAAGTCTGTTACGGTTGTTACGTGTGGAACCCACAAGTTAGGGCGTGACACTTGTGACTGTCTTCTACGAATACACAGTTTTATATAAGCAAATATCTAGCACACACTCACCTAGATGACCACCCTATGGTTCTCTCCTAAGCTATCTTAAACATTACTCACTTAGAAGGCCTATACCTAGGTCTGTACTAAGCTACTTTCTTGTAACTACAGTACATAATTTCGTCTTCATGGTCATCACATCAATATGCATACATAAATTCATACAATTTGCAAAGATCACAATAGTCATCAATGAATCATAAACAAATCAAATTATTTAGTAAACTATACATAATGCCATTCAACTTATAATTGGACTCATGTCATCATTTATACAAAGCATTTTATTATAAATCATACAAGGATAAACATATACGACAAAGCATCAAATATAAGAAGCTAAAGCATCAAATTTAATAAATTTAATTTATACAAAACACTTGCAAATATTTTAGAGTATTAGAAAATATGATAAAGGTAATAGAAATGCAAAAAGGTTCACTCATGTCTTATAGAGGGTACGAACTCCTTAGAGTTTCTCGCTCGGGTTATATTTTTTATTCTTGTGATCGGTGCCTAAACACACATATATCGATAATCTTATTAATATTTAAACTCAAGAATATAAAGCAAGTTATAAGAATATAAACAGGTTTAAATTTGGGTATCCTATAGCCATTTTATAACCATTTACGATAATTTTATTTTTCAATTTTCTCAAATGATCCCTAACACTTTTAAGTCAATCTAAACTTATAAAACATTTGATTTGGCTTAACCAACATAACACAACCAAATTTATAAGAATTTATCAACGAATAATCAATTCAAACGATATAGTAAGCATATACTATTTCATTACAAAGCACATTTCTCCAAATTCGAGTTTTCTGCCCTCCTAATTATATACCCATCTGTTCTATGTCCTAACTAATGCATTACAACTCAAAGATTTATGATACACCAGCTAAATCATTTGTGGATAAATAGTAATTAAAATTACAAAATTACTCTAAATATAATTCTAAGGCTTAAATAAATATAATGTGCTTACCAGAAGGCCGATAGGAGCCTATAGTCGGGAAATGTGGCATCAATCACTTGAAAACTTGGATTGGACTCCAAACCCTAATTTATCTTCTTTATGTTCTTAACCACATTTGATGAAACGAGATTGCTAGAAGGTAAAGAAGATAAAGAAATGATAAATTTTGACTTGAAATCATCGTTTAACTGATTGTGTGAGCCCCGTGCCTACAACACAAAGGTATAATTGTTATTTTATCTTTTTACTACACATATATTTACCCCTATTTCATACACCATTAACATATTAACACGGTTTCATATTTATTCTAGGGATTTGAGTTTTGTTAAGACATAGTTTGAGGTCGTGAACTCAGGGATCTCAACTTAATTAAAATTAAGTTTTATTTTGAATAGGACCTCAATGATATTTGCTAATTAAGGGAAAGATTTGAGAGAAAAGGTGTAATTTGTTCGAATGAATGGGATGAATCATTCAAATGAATTCTTGGACCTAGATTCATTCGAACAAATGGGTTATTCATTCGAATAAATAGAATATTTTGTTCGAACGAAGGGTGGAATGTTCAAACGAAATTCGGGAGAACTCTCGAAAAAATTTTGGACCCAAATTCGTTCGATTGAATCAATGTTGTTGTTCGAATAAAACATTAGGGTGCTCTCTAACTTCAAAAGTGCCAGATTTATTTGATTGAAACTTAGTTCGTTCGATCGAATTCATATTCGTTCGAACAAATCCCTTGATTTATTTGAATGAATTGGCACAAAATGATAATTTTACCCGTTTCTAGAAGGTTCTCCTTAAGAAAACTTAAGGGTAAAATGATAATTTCACTCTTTTTATAAAAAGGGGTTGAGACCCCAGATTTTTACACGTTTTTCTTCTTTTCTTCTTCCTCTCCTCTTCTCTTCCTCCTCCTCCCATTCTCTCCTCTGTTCTAAAAACCCATCTTCCCATTCTTGTGTTTTCTTTGATTTCTTCTTAGCTTCCCACTAGATTACATGCATTAAACACTTTACAGACTTTGATTTAGTGTTTAGAGCATAGGAGCAGAAGTGGGGAGCTAGGTTTTCAGCTTTTATTTTGGGGATTTTTAGTTTTAAGGCCAAATTGGAACAAACCAAGGCTACCACGAGGTAAAGGACATTGATTCTAGCCTATCTATATAATAAATTTTTTGTTTTATCATTTTTTATGGAAATGGGTTTTACTGTTTATAACAATAGATTTTTATAGTTTTGGGGCGTACATTATGTCGTTTGCATGTTAGTTAGATTGTAGAATAACTAAACAAGTCGTTAGGAAGCCATATATGTAATTTAAAGAGAATGGATAAATGTGAAAAGTAATTAGAGTTACTGTTCTGACGAGCACGTGGGATCCATAGATTTAAATTATAGAATTGAGTCGAATAACATTATTACAGCAGTAATATGGGCTCTTAGCATTAATACTTAGGTGTTTACAAGAGTAACGAGGGGTTTTGTCGATTTTGTATACCCTTTAATTTTTAAGAAAACCCATACTATCATGCATATCATGCATACGCGTCGTCTTTCTCATATTAGAAATGTATAATGATAAATCTTGGTATATGTGAATAGACGACAGAGTGCAAGCAAGGAATTCGCGTACCAAGCTAAGGAACAAGGGAAACTAGGTAGTTTATACCCTCCTTAAGCAGTGAGTGAACACTTCTATGTTTTATTTATTTAAAATAACTATGAGAATTTTTATATGAATATTTAATATGTTTTTAAATAATCTTTTTGTATATTGATTCTGTTTTACATATATTTGTTTGTATATTTTGATATTCATAGATGTTTGATGAATATGTTTATACTTTGATGGCCAAAGGCCAAGATGAGTTATATTTGATGGATATAGTAATATATAAATGTTTTTGATTGCTTTATGTCGATCTGGATATATGTGACACATGATTGTTGATATACATTTTGGTGATGACGGCCATGAGGGATGGGATCGATTACTATAGCTATAGGGGAGGTAGCCTAGGGTCGGCCTGATTGAGAGGTCGCCTAAGTGAGTGGAGACTTAACAGGTGAGACTGGTGTATGGTTGTGTTATTGTTATGATGGGATGGGATTTGACCACCTGTGAGTCTCACCTGGTTAGTCATGGATGTCATCTCGTGGCTAATCCGAGGTGAACATCAGTGGTGGGCTTATTTTTATAAAAATTAGACCATGCATATTTTATTCTCTGTATTTAAAACATATTTTTATAAAATAACATATTTCATCTGCATATAAAACCTACTGACGGTCTTAAGATACCCAAGACCAGGGTAATCTCTGAGAAAGGCAACCACCCAATGATTTTTTGGTATATGATTTGAGATTTCAAACTAAAATAAATGTTTATTGTTTTTATCGAATTGTTTGTGGTTTATCTTGAATATGCTTTCTATTTATAAATTAAATATTCATTTATGTTTACTTTTAGTTCACTCATGGAGTATACTCCCGTATACTCACCCCCTCACCCTTCAACTTCAGGTTCGCTTAGTCGACCACTAACGGAGGTGGTGATTCTTCTGGGATAGAGCAGTACAGGCATACCTCTAGAATCGACTCACTTAGAAAAGTCTAGTCTATTGGAGTGGTTTTATAATTTAACCTTGTATTTTCGTTCATGTAATGGAAACCAATGTATTATTACTTGGATGTTGTTTTTGATTTGTTTGAAATCTAGTACTTTTATATTTTGATGATTGGTTTGTGAAAAAGAATTGAAATGTTCTCTATAGAAGTGCTTGTGGTTTTTTAAAATATTTTGAAGTTTGAACATTTTGGATGGTTTGATTTAGGAAGTGCTTTATCTATTGTATTACAAATGTATTACATTTCTTTATGATTTCAGCCTTATAGGTTCTTAGTAAGCATTCTAGACCTAAGGAATGCTTATTAGGAATCTATGGCGGTTGTTATGTATGGGTTCCATGGGTTAGAGCATGACAACTTAAGTGGTATTAGAGCTTTTGATTTTAAAACGATTGTGGAAATACCCAAATTGATTTTCAAACTTTGTTTTCAAATCTTCTACGTGATTTTGTGGGTTTTGAAAATTTCCAGTGAACTAGGTGAGTCGAGTCATAGAAAGCATCACCACCGTATTAAATACGTGTAATTGTAATTCTGTGTCCTTTTTATGGTAATAATTTCTTCAAGATCAAGGCGAGGTCATGGTAGGCCATGAAGAGGTGTGGTACCTGACGAAGAAGAGGCTACGTCGTATATGCCTTAGCCAGAACCCGAGGAGCAGTACGAACCTCCTCTACCTCAATACTAACAATTGGACATAGGAATGCCTCCTAATATGCCTCCTGAATAATAGGCTGGCTTTATGACATATTGGAATGCCCAGGCCATTGGAGCATCCGGATCGGCTCCGAAGATATCCAAACTGATCAAAGAGGTGCGATAGTTGAAAAGTATACCATTTGAGGGTATTACAGACGCTACTGTGGCTAATCGATGGTTTAGAAAGCTGGAAGGTGATTTGAATGACATGGAGCTAGAGGATAGGTACAAGTTAAAAGTGGCTATCGCGTTGTCAGAAGGCAGTGCAGCTACTTGGTGGGCGAATGTACAGGCCAGAGCTTCAACACAGTTGACTTGGGATAATTTTGTACAAGAATTCTGAGACCAGTACTGCAATCCTTTTCATTGTATCCAAAAGAAATAGGAATTTTTTTGATTGAAGCAGATGGATAAGACGGTGATGGAATAGGAGACCCAGTTAAAAGAGCTGGTGGAGGTTGTATCGGAGTTTACAAATAAAGAAAGTCTGTGTGCTAAATTTGAAGAGGGTCTAAACTTCGAAATCCATGAGAGGATGTCACTGTCAAGGACTCAGGGGTATAAAAAAATGATTCAGATGGCTCTTTGAGCAGATAAGTTGGCAAGAGAGAGACGATCAAGGAGTCAGTTTCAGAAAAGGAAAGATTTCAGTATACAAATTGGCTCTCCATCCAAGAAGAGCCGTAATAGTGGTTCATCAAGTAGAGCCTCTACTACTAGTCCTGCAAGTGTTTTCTCACATTCTTCCCAGAGTCAGAGACCCTCGAGATTTAGGTCATTAGCTCCTGAACAGACTCAAGGATCAAGACAGAGTCAAAGTATGGATAGGTGTATAAATTATAGAAGACATTATATAGGCCCATGTCATCAATAACCAGCGTTCTATCATTGTGGAGAGGTAGGACATATCAGAATGTATTATCCCAAGTTAGGTAGAATGGGGCAGCCAGAGAAGTCAGTACCCTACACTTCATCAACAACCACCAATTGAGCTGCCTGTAGTCTCTACAGGTACAAGATCAGGTGTGGGTAGTTTTTAGTAGTATCCCTTGGGACTCAAAGGACTCGAGATAAAGTCCAGACCCGAGTGTTTGCTTTGAATCAGGAGCAAGTTCAAGCCAATCCAGATGTAGTAACTGGTACGATTATGATTTTCAACCAACTACTATATGCATTAATAGATCCAGGTTCTAGTAGATCTTTCGTCAACATTGTTTTAGCACCTTAAGCTAGTGTCCTATTATCACCCCTAGATCAAGAGATAATAGTTCATACCCCTCTAGGTTAGAAGTTATTGAAGAAGACAGTGCTCAGAGATTATTCTGTGATAGTGAATAGAGTTGAGCTAGTAGCAGACTTGATCCCTTTAAGGATGGAGGATATTGATGCGATATTGGAGATGGACTGGTTATCCAGACATCGAGCAATAGTGGACTGTTTCACAAAATGAGTGGTATTCAGAGGACCCAGGCCAGCAGAGATAGTTTTCACAGGTGAGCAGAATATTCTATCTAATAATTTGATCTGTGCGATAGAAGCTCAAAGATTAATAAAGAAAGGGTGCCAAAGGTATTTGGCACATGTTGTTGATAGTATCGCCTCCAGGTATTCCATTGAACAAGTTCCTGTGGTGAGAGAATTTTTATATGTATTTTTAAATGAATTATCAAGAATGCCGTCAAAACGAGAATTTGATTTTAGCATCGACTTAGTATCAGATACTATGCCAATATCAATGCCACCTTATCATATGGCACCAGTTAAACTCAAAGAATTGAAGGAGCAACTTTAAGAGTTAGTTGATAAGGGTTTCATCCGATCAAGTATGTCACCTTGGGTTTCGTCGGTGTTGTTCTTTAAGAAGAAGGATGGGACTCTGCGATTGTGTATTAATCATCGATAGTTGAATCGGGTCACTATCTATAATAAGTACCCACTGCCTAGGATCGATGACTTGTTTGATCAGTTATAATCTAGTGATTGATATCATCCAAGGAAAGCCAATGTGGTGGCATATGCCTTAAGTAAAAAGTCTTCAGTAACAGTTACATATATTCGATCAGCATACCTTTCATTGTTATTAGAGTTGAAGAGTCTGTGAGTGACATTGGAGTGGGGTCAAGATGGCTCGATGTTAGCCAGTTTTATTGTGAGCCAACTCTATGAGATCAAATAAAAGAAAGGCAGATGTAGGATCTAGAATTAGTGGAAGCTTGTCAGAGAATTATGGATGGTAATACTGGAGATTTCTATATTTCTCAGGATGGAGTTTTAACACTGAGAGTTAGGGTATGTTTACCTTCAGATAATGAATTAAAAAAAGCCATCCTGGAAGAAGCTCACTATTTAGCATTTACAATGCATCCTGGTAACACAAAAATATACAGAACTATTAGAGAGAGTTATTGGTGGTCTGGAATGAAGAGAGATATTATAGAATATCTTACCAGATATATGACTAATCAGCAGGTTAACGCTGAACACCAGAAGCTAGCAGGAACACTTCAACCATTACCCATACTAGAGTGAAAGTGGGAACACATCACTATGAATTTTATAGTAGGACTGCCACGTACTCAAGCTGGACATGATGTAATGTAGGTGATTGTGGATAGGTTGATTAAGTCTGCACACTTTCTGCTCATTAGATCTAAATATCCAGTGGCTAAACTAGCAAGGTTATATGTGACAGAGATTATAAGGTTGTCTGGTGTACCTATAACAATTGTGTCAGATCGAGATTCTCGTTTTTCATCTTGATTCTGGCCTAGTCTTCAAAGAGTTATAGGTACAAGATTGAACTTCAGTTCTGTATTCTACCCTCATACAGATGGAGAATCAGAGAGAACTATCTAGATATTGAAAGATATGCTGAGAGGGTGTGTGCTAGAGTTTTGAGGAAGCTGGGATTAGTATTTGTCCTTAGCTAAGTTCGCTTACAATAACAGTTATTAATCCAGCATAGAAATGGCATCATATGAAGCTTTGTATAGAAGAAAGTGTAAAACTCTTTTATGCTGGGATGAAGTAGGTGAAAGAAGGTTAGACAATGTTGAATTAACTGAAACCACCACAGAGAAAGTGAAAATTATTCGAGACAAGTTAAAGACAGCTCAGGACAGACAAAAGTCATATTCAAATAATAGAAGAAGGGATTTAGAGTTTGGTATGGGTAAGCTAGTGTTTTTGAAGATATCACCCTGGAAGAGAGTATTTCGATTTTGAAATCGAGAAAAGCTTCACCCGAGATTTAATGGGCCTTTTAGAGTGACTGAGCAGATTGGTCCAGTAGCATACATGTTGTAGTTATCGCCTGACATACAGAAGATACATGATGTCTTTCATGTATGCATATTGAATAAGTATGTACCCAACCATTCTTATGTTATTGGGTTGCCTCCTATTGCTTTGAGAGAGGATTTGAAGTGTGAAGTGTAACCAGTGGCTATACTTGATCGTCAGGAGTGGATATTGAGGGGTAAAGTCATTCTTATGGTGAAGATTCTGTAGAGAAGTTATGCTATTGAGGAAATAACTTGGGAGACCAAGCTTTATATGCAATGTCAGTACCCCCATATTTTCTATTACTGAGGTATGTTAAACTTTAGGGACAAAATTCATTTAAGGGGCTAGATTTGTGAGCCCCGTGCCTACAATCCAAGGGCATAATTATCATTTTATCTTTTACTGCACATATATTTACCCTCATTTCATACACCGTTAACATGTTAACACGATTTCATATTTATTTTGGGGATTTGAGTTTTGTTAAGATAGGGTTTGAGGTCATGAACTCAGAGATCTCAATATAATTAAAAGTAAGTTTTATTTTGAATGGGACGCCAATGATATTTTCTAATTAAGGGAAGGATTTGAGAGAAAATGTGCAATTTATTTGAATGAATGGGATGAATTATTTGAACGAATTTCTAGATCTAGATTCATTCAAATGAATGGATAATTCATTCAAACGAATAGAATATTTCATTTGAACGAAGGTGGAATGTTCAGACAAAATTCAGGAGAATTCTCTAAAAAATTTTTGTCCCAAATTCATTCGACTGAATCGATGGTGTCGTTCGAATAAAAAATTAGGAGCTTTCTGACTTCGAAAGTGCCAGATTCGTTCGATCGAAACTTAGTGCGTTCGATTGAATTCATATTCGTTTGATTGAATCCCCCGATTCGTTCGAATGAATCGACACGAAATGATGATTTTACCCATTTTTAGAAGGTTCTCTTTAAGAAAACTTAAGGGTAAAATGATAATTTCACCCTTAATTATAAAAGGGGGCTGAGACCCCAGATTTTTGCACATTTTTCTTCTTTTCTTCTTCCTCTCCTCTTCTATTCCCTCTCTTCCCGTTCTCTCCTCTGTTCTAAAACCTGTCTCCCCATTCTTGTGTTTCCTTTGATTTCTTCTTAGCTTCTCATTACATTACATGCATTAAACACTTTACGGGCTTCGATTTGGTGTTTGGAGCATAGGAGCAAAAGTGGGGAGCTAGGGTTTCAGCTTCTATTATAGGGGTTTTCAGTTTTGAGGCAAAATCAGAACAAACCAAGGCTACCACGAGGTAAAGGACGTCGATTCTAGCCTATCTATATACTACATTTTCTGTTTTATCTTTTTTATAGAAATGGGTTTTACTGTTCATAACAATAAATTTTTATAGTTTCAATGCATACATTGTGTCTTTTGCATGTTAGTTAGATTGTAGAATAACTCAGTAAGTCGTTAGGAGGCCATAGATGTAATTTAGAGAGAATGGGTAAATATAAACAGTAATTGAGGTTATTATTCCCTCGAGCACGTGGGGTTCGTAGGTTTAAATTATAAAATTGAACCGAATAACGCTATCACAGTAGCAATGTGGGTTTTTAGCATTAATACTTAAGTGTTTACATGAGTAACGAGGGATTTGGTCGATTTCGTATACCTTTTGATTTTTAAGAAAACCCAAGCTATTATGCATATCATGCATACGCATCGTCTTTCTCATATTAGAAATATATAATGATAAATCTTGGTATATATGAATAGGCGACAGAGCATGAGCAGGGAATTCGTATATCGAGCCAAAGAACGAGGTAACTAGAGAGTGTATACCCTCCCTAAGTAGTGAGTGAACACTTTTATGTTTTATTTATTTAAAATAACTATGAGAGTTTTTATGTGAATGTTTAACATTTTTTAAATAATCTTTTTGTATATTGATTCTGTTTTAAGTATATATATTTGTATATTTTGATATTCACGGATGTTTGATGAATATGTTTATAACTTGATGGCCGAAGGCCAAGATGAGTTATATTTGATGGATATAGTAATATATAAATGTTTTTGATCGCTTGATGTCGATCTGGATATATGTGACATATGATTAAAGATATACATTTTGGTGATGATGACCATGAGGGTTAAGATCAATTACTGTAGCTACAGGGGAGGTAACCTAGGGTCGGCCTGATCTAGAGGTCGCCTAGATGAGATGACTTCACAGGCGAGGGTGGTGTATGGTTGTGTTATTGTGATGATGGGATGTGATTTAACCACTTGTGAGTCTCATAAGGTTAGTTATGGATATCACCCCATAGCTAATCTGAGGTGAACGTCAATGGTGGGCTTACTTTTATAAAAACTAAATCATGCATGTTTTACTCTCTGTATTTAAAATCTATTTTTATAAAATAGCATATTTTATCTGCATATAAAACCCACTGACGGTCTTGGGATACCTAAAGCCAGGGTAATCTCCGAGAAAGGTAGCCAGCTCAATGATTTTTCAGTATATAATTTGAGATTTCAAATTAAAATAAATGTTTATTGTTTTTATCGAATTGTTTGTGGTTTATCTTGAATATGCTTTCTATTTATAAATTAAATAT
>JAVXUL010054099.1:0-10484 GCA_035590515.1 Trichilia minutiflora
ATATATAGCATAACCAAAAACACTTTTAGGATTATCAATCTCTCACTTTTTTGATGATGATAAAACATTAAATTATTCATCAAATTATTCAAGAAATCAGCAGATTTTTATCAAATTAAAATTCATGCTTCCAAATGATTGATGATATTTTTCTCCCTCTTTTTATCAACAATCAAAGAAGGGATCAATAATTGAGCAAGCACAATCATCAAAAACAAGTAACCAAATAGAGATATAAAAAGAAATGAAAAAGAAATCATCAATAATAGCAATCATCCATACACTGATTTAAAAACAAAAAATAAGTTTAGCGATGACGTCAGTGACGAGTAGATCGTAAGATGTTTGCTAACTCAGGATTGATATCAGGACTAGACGATGAAGAAGAATCATCCATCTGAGCTGGGTGAGATTAGGTTCCCTCACCAAAAGGACGATGATAATCGGTAGGAGGGGGTTTTAAATAGAACGGGCGATAATACGGAGGAGGCTGAAGACCGGATGGAGGAAGACGAGATCCAGATGAGGGTTTAGTCTACCTAACAAGCCTCTAGGTTATCTAACCTAATGAGTAGATCCATATAATTGATGATCGATTTCGTCTGATATTTGTCAATCATCTACATAATGTTTTATATCATCTGTTGTGCCTCAGTGACTCACCTATCGAGCATATGAATCGTCGATATAACTGTGGACTAAAGACCAGTGAATGTAACACCCTGGATGGTGGTGGTTCAAGGACGAACCAGGCGGAAGCTGATGAGCCTATAACATCCCGGTGTGATGAGGACGAGAAGTGACGTCGAGACGAGGGTGCCTAAGCAAAGAGCGGCTTCTGATAGGCTTCTAGGATGACAGGGATGAACCGAATCCCACATCGAAATAGGAGAGAAAGTTACTAGGCTATATCTATAGAGTTGAAACCAAGTTATCAACAAGGCCTTTTGGGATGGGTGGTGGTTTAACTCTAAGAACTACGCAGTTAAGCATGCTTAAATAAGACCAGTACCAAGATGGGTGACCTCTTGGAAAGTTCTCATGATAACCCATTACTAAGAATAAAACCGTAAGGCCCCAAGGGTTGGGCCAAAGCGTACAATATTATTGACAAACTTGGACCAGGTGTTACAGTGAAGCTCTCCAATAACTCTTCAATCTTAAACTCTAATATCGGTGCAGAGAGTGCAAGAGGAACTTATGGTTGAGGCTGACAAGAAGAGGACTCTAGTCTATTCTACTGTGTGGTCTATAGAGGAGACATAGGAGGAGGAGGAGACGATTGTACACCAAAAGGCTCAATGGCTTATTAGACGTAAGTGCTCTCCTGTTCCTATCTTGCGGTGGCCTCTATTTCCTGTCATTCAATTTGCTTGGATGGTAACTCCACATGTGTAGTAGGTAGCTGGGTATCGTCATCATCTCCTCTTTGTTCATGAATGCATGGCTGTCATGGAACCCAAGACCCGTTTGGTTGTCACTCATAATGCATCTTTCATAATGTAGATTTACCTAAAATTATTTATGGTATAAGAGTTACACTTTCTACACCAACCAATAACTCCAAAGAAGTCTTTCATTTCAATTGGGTTATAAGAAACCTGTAGTAAACGTCATATCTGTTGGAGACCCCTCGTATGATGTTAGTGATAAACTAGTTTGCCAAATTCGGTCTCTTGTGGTTTATAATGCAGTTTATTTATCACATATCCTCAATAAACATCTTTGCGAATTTTTCTAAATGATCATTTAGATTGTGGACGACTATGAGATGTAGAATCTGTTCATTTAACCCTAGTTTCGATGGTTTGTTCTCAATAACTTGCAAGTCAAGGTTCTTGAAAATAGTTCTGCAATCTTCAAACAGTCAAAAAGTCAAAGAAGTATATTATTCTCCCCCTGGTATTAGGTTGAAAATACTTGACACCATAACCTCATCAACTATTATCTCAACTCTACATACAGACCTACAAAATTTGTTTTCCCAATTTTTACCCGTGTATGAGTCTCTCATATCAAGGTTGGAATAAAATAATCGTACAAGTTATAGATAGTATTCATCTTTGATGCTGAGGAATGAAAACCATCCAAATCTCTAAATCTAAGTAAGGCAGAGAAAATGGAAAGAATCTAGGAACTCAAAATCGATGACCTATTTTGGAGTGACGTTTTGACGAGCGAAGAGAGTCATGAAATGGTCCTCGACTTCTTAGCTTCTGAAACCCCAAGGATTTAGATCTCATGAAATGTTATAAGATGTAGATCTATGGGTAACTTTTGGTTTCTTCTTTGTTTGGTAAGAAGTAAGGATTTTCATCCTAGATGCCATTTCGCTTGAAGAGGGTGAGAATGTAATGAAGATTTAAGAGTATTTGAGAGTATTTGGAGTATATTGACAATTTTTGAAAATGGTAGAGAGAGGGAAAAGATGGCTTAAAATGGATTTAAATTGATGAAGAAGATAACGATTGATGTTTTAAATCATATAAAGGTGTCGACACATTTTATAGTAAATATCTCATCTGTATTATAAGGGTGTCGACACATTTAAAAAGGTTTTAACACGTTTTGATGTACATAATCCTATCTTCGTCACAGAGGTGTTAACACATCTAAGAGGGTTTTGACACATTTTGACAAGCATTTAGCACGTACGCGAAATATTTCGACACTTTTGAGTAACGTTTCGACGCGTTGTCATGAAAAATTACATCAAACACTTCTCTCTCAGTTATAACTATATCAAACATTCAAAAACTATAAAATCAATCATCAAAAACGTCTTGTGATAAATCAATCAATGCATATGAGTCCTAAATGACATTTAATGCAACAAAATTATTCATGATTTAGGAGTTTTGTAAAAATATCAGTCAATTGATCATATGTTTTGACATATTCAAGGCAAACATCCTTTTTCTATACATGATCTCTTATGAAATGATATCTATTTTCTATATGCTTGGTCCGAGAATGATGCACAAGATTTTTTATCAAGTTTATGGCACTCGTGTTATCACACAATATTGGAATCTTATACATTAATCTATAATCCAATAATTGATGTTTGATCTATAGAAGTTGTGCACAACAACTTCCTACAAATACATATTCGTCTTCAGTAGTCGACAAAGCAACCGTGTTTTACTTCTTACTAAACCATGAAACCAATAAATTACTAATGAAATAACATGTGCCATTCGTGCTTTTGCTATCAACCTTACATCCTCTATAATCAATATTAGAATAGCCTTTTACATAAAAACAACTATCCTTGGGATAAAACAAGCCTAAGTTAGGTGTTTCTCTAAGATAACGAAAAATTTTGTTTACAGCTATTAGGTGCGATTCCTTAGAATTAGCTTGGAATCTCGCACAAATGCAGACGCTATAGAGTTTATCAGGTCAAGATGCAGTCAAACATAAAAATGAGCTTATTATACCTCTATATGACTTATGATTAACACTTTTGCTCAATTCATCTTTTCAAAAGAACTCATAGGAGTGTCCATATGCTTTACTTCTAGAAGCTTAAATCTTTTCAAAAGATCTTTTATGGACTTTGATTGGAAGATATAAATTTTATCGCCAGTTTATTTTATTTGTAAACCCCAAAAGTAACTTAACTCTCCCATCAAACTCATTTCAAATTCACTTTTCATAAGATTTGAAAAATCATCACAAATGGATTTATTTGTGCTACCAAAGATAATGTCATCAACATAAATTTAAACAATCAAAATATCTTTATCTTTGGTTTTTATAAACAAAGTTTTGTCAACACTTTTCCTGTCAAAATCAATTTTCAATAAAAATTTACTTAAACTTTTATACCAAGCTCTAAGAGCTTGTTTCAAACCACATAAGGCTTTAGTGAGTTTATAAAATGATTTGAAAACTTTTGAGCTTCAAAACCAGGAGGTTGCTCAACATAAACTTCTTCATTTAGAAAACTATTTAGAAAAAAACTTTTAACATCCATTTGATAGAGTTTGAAATCTTTAGAACATGCAAATGTTAAAAGAATATGAATAAATTCTAGTCTAATCACGAGAGCATAAGTTTCATCATAGTCAATTCCTTCCTCTTAATAATAGCCTTGAGCAATAATTCTTGCTTTATTTCTAATGATATATCCATGCTAATCTAGTTTGTTTCTAAAAACTCATTTTGTTTCTATAGTTGGATGATCATGTGATCTCAGAACTAAGATCTATACTCCATTCCTTTGAAATTGATTTAATTTCTCTTGCATTGCAAGGATCCAACCTTTATCATTTAATCCATCTTTCACTTTACTAGGCTCTCTATATGAGATAAAAATGCAAGATTTTGAGGTAATTCTCTATGAGCTCTCCTAGTTCTAATACCTTGAGAAGGATCACCAATGATCAATTCTTTAGGATGATTAAATGTATACTTTTAAGCCTTTTGAAGTTCCTTGAGGGGCTGTTCTATATGATCCTCAACAATTTCTTTTTCATTGATCTTAAAACTATCTCCCAACTTCAAATCATTTAACTTATCCATGACCTCAATCTCTTTCTCTTTTTCTTTGGCAGTAAACTTGGATAATTTCGAATCAAATTCATCAAATGTAACATGCACAGATTCCTTAATAATTTGGGTTCTCCTATTGAACACTCTATATACTTTGCTCTTAGAAGAATAACCTAAAAATATACCAACATCTGATTTTGACTCAAATTTGTCAAGATTATCTTTAGTGTTTAGGATGTAGTAAGTGAAAGTGTGGTTTTCATGGTTAACAATTTTAAAAAATTTCTTACAAAAATAAAACCATTAAAAGATCATTGATATTTATATGCATGCTTTCATATGTTTCTTCATTTTCAAACGACAAAACAATGAATATGGCTTTGGAAATTCATACCAAACACATATATCCGGACAACTACTAAGCTCCAAGTGGCCTCCAGGCGTATCCACACACCGACTAAATGACAATGGTTCCGATGTTGTTGTTAGAAGACATTTTGATTTTGTTGTTAGAAGACATTTATAAGCATATAAGCTTCAATAAGCTCATATATATATATACCTACACATAGGAAATATATTTATGCTTATTAGAAAGCTTGACAACCAAGGGAACTCATTTTCCATCTTTGTCTTCTTTCCTTTCCTTTTCTTTCTTTAGGTTTTATTCAAAATAAAACCATAGCAATGAAATTACCATAGAAATTGATTTTGAAGCAAGGAAGAAGAAGAAGAAGAAGAAGAAGAAGAGAAAAGCAACGTTTCTACCCTTTTTTTTTCTTCCTATCTGTGTATATCTCTTTTTCAAAGAAACAAAACAAAATCAATATATAGATAATGGATTCCAAATAGACCAATGAAATCTATGCAAAACAAAGACAATTAATTAAGCTTGCAAATGCCATACGAGTGGCATCAATTAACCAAAAGCAAATTGATTCAATCCTTTTACACATATATGCCAAGTGTAATAAAAACATTTGCCAACTTAATAAAAATAAAATAAATACATTTTATTTATTATAACCAATCAAATAAGCAACATTTGTCATGGTTTCATTGGTAGATGCTTATAAAAAATATAACAAATATATATGTTATTATCAATATAATAACAATAATAATATATTTGTTATTATCAATATAATAACAAAAAGAAAAAGAAAGAATTAATATATTATTCATTATTATTATTACACATTAATAATAATAATAATAAATAATACTAATATAATTATTAAACACTTTTAATAATTATCTATATTTAAATTAATTACTATAATTAATAAATATGGAATTATTCTAATTATTCATCCATATGAATAATTATGTTTCCAATAAGATTTTGACATTAAATCATAATGCCATTTATCAAATAAGGATTTAATATCCATAAATAACATTTATTTATTTATTTATTAATTAAACCAATTTTATTGATTAACCATCGAATTATAAATCTGCATTTGTCTTCCAAATATTCGTAAATCATATTTACGATATTTGATTAATTACTAAAACATCTCCTGACGTACGGGTGTTAGCACGTCATTATCAGGAGATTTTATTCTTTACATTAAAGAACAAAATTGCTTATCGATCTTATCGATCTATGTATCGGAGCAATTTAATTTTCATCAATATGAAATATCATTAATAAGTTTAATGATATTTATTTTAATCATCGTCATTTACGGTTATTATGTGTGATCCCTTGGGTTCACTGTGAATTAAACTTGAGTCGATACGAACCCTTTCGTATCACTTCGATACAACTCCTTATAATCAAAATTTTCAACGATCATGAGTAACCTCTAGTAAGATATCATGATCCTTAGAACATTGGGAATGAAATTTTGGATAAATCCATATAGTCGTACTTACATATAGTAGAATCCTTAATTTACCGTCGACTCTCGATTGAGTGCGGGCCATGAAATCGTCAAACTCTTAACTCAATCATAGGATCAGAAAATCAATCATATATGGGATCCGCATATCCAAAAACTCTTTTTCAGAATTGCGTACTCTGCTCAGAGATTTTGATCCCCGTCTATGACATTCCTACCTAGGATCTCAAGCTCAAATATCTGAGTCAGCAGATTCCATTTTGAGATCACTTGTTCTCATACAACAAGAACACATTGCCAACAAGCTTCTTTCACCATGCATGGCTAGCCTAGTGTAATATACACAAGTGAATGATGTGCCTCACTGCAAATAGCAGTCATGATGTCTCAGGTCGAAGAACTAGTGGTACACTAGTACGACTGTATGATGAATCATTGATTACGGATAATCGCTCATGTGATTCATCATATTTGGTCACATTTAGTAATATATTCTCAAACATACTAACAATGTTTATGCTCTTATGATATGAAACTCATCACCCAACTATTAGCATCGAATACTAATCATTGGTAATAATAAAATATGTCGATCATGCAATGTCATTGTTCCTATTGACATTACCTCAATCAAGAACAAATTTGAATGTATTTAAATTACAGACTCTATCCTCATATCTATAACACATTATAGATAGAGCCTGGACATATAATACTTCACAGGATATCATTTTGCATCATTACATTAATCAATTAGTCACAACTGAGAAAATGGAAAATGATAAGGTTTTTTCATTTTTAAAGAATTGTAACTAATTTACAATTAATCATTAAAGTATATTTATTATAGATAATGTCCCTGACCCGTGTGACACAATTGGGTCTAGGGCATATCTTCAACAGTAAGTATACCCTAAAACTCTAAAATACTTGACTTTTGGTTTCCTTTGGTAGATAAGCTCATAAGGTGTTTTTCCAAGGAATTTTTTAATCAACATAATATTAGAAATATAGCAAGCTGTATTGATTACTTCAGCCCAAAAGTATTATAATCAGTCATATTCACTAAGAATAGTTCTACCCATTTCTTGTAAAGTTCTGTTTTTTCTTTCAACTACTTCATTTTGTTGTGGAGTTCTAGGAGTTGAAAAATTATGAGTAAACCCATGTTTATCATAATAATCCTCAAACTCTTTGTTCACAAAATTTTCACCTTGATCACTTCTTAACTTCACCAAATTACCCAAGTTCATTTTGCACTCTTTTGGAGAATCTCTCAAAGGTCTCAAAGATCTCATTTTTATTTTGTAAGATGAATACCCAAGTATATCTTGGGTCATTCACAATGTATATGCATAACACTTCCCACATAAAGATGTAATTTGATTGGGTCTAAACAAGTCTATGTGAAGAAGCTCAAAAGGTTTAGACGTAGACACAACGTTCTTAGGTTTGAATTAAGTTTTGATATAGTTCACATGTCTTATTCTTGGTAAACTTGACATTAGGTAGGTCTTCTAAAATGCCATGCTTGACTAACTTCCTATTAAGGTCCATGCTACAATGACTTAATCTTTTATGCCACAACCAAGATATATCACAAGTAGCTTACAAACAAATGATATTTCAACAACAATACAATCAAATTCAATCATATACATGTCACCAACTTTAGGAGCATGCAGAATTTTCTTATCATTTACATCATAGATATCACATATATCTTTGAGAAAGGTAAAAATACAACCAATATCATATAATTGAGATATGCTTAATAAATTATATGTTAAACCATCAACAAATAACACATCATTTATTAAGATATTGTTTATCTTAATTGATCTGATTCCTAGCACTCTTCCTCTGCTATTATCTCCAAAGATAACATCTTTTCCTTACCTCTTTATCAAGCTTGTAAACAAACTCTTAGCTTCGGTCATGTGCCTAAAACATCCACTGTCCAAGAACCATTTTTTACTCCTTTTATTCCCTTTAGCATGAGGTTCCTATAAAATGAAATTAATTTATTTTGGGTACTATTTAACTTTGGATTCATAGATCTTAGCCCTTAGCTTAGGAACCGATGTCACTCTAACAACAACATTTGATTTTATAATCAAACTTTTAAGAACCCAAACTAATTTTGGTCCTCTATAGGTGTTTTTCTTAATAGAGCAATTGTTCCTATAATGTCATTTTCTAGAGTAGTAATGATATGTAACGAAATAGCTTACTTGTCTAGATGATTTTACAAAATAGTTTGAATAAGTCTCTTATTTAACTCTTGGCCTATAACCAATCCCAACCTTATCAAAACTAATATTTGGCTACCTAGTAATCTATCTAATACTTTAGTTCCAGAAGTAAACTTAGCCAATAATTTTGTCATATTATAAACTTTGTCACTCAACATTTTGTTCTCAATTTTAAGCCTGGTCATTTCTTTTCACACTCACATTCATTTTTCTTTTCATATTCACTGATCTTTATTTTCAGAGGCTCATTTTCATTAGACAAAGTGTGTTCATCTTTTTAATGTTCTTGTATTTCACACAAAGTTTTTCAAAATCTATCCTAAGCTCTTCATACAACTCAGTTAACTCATCATGCATTTCATTTTTATTATTAGAGCATGATTTATAATATGGAAAAGATTTTGGAGAGTTTACCTCATCATTGAGCTTTTTCATTAAGCAGAAATTTGCTTGCTCATCCCCTGATGATGCAGATGAGCTTTCGTTACTGGTTAACTCATCCCAAGTTACTTTTATGGCATTCTTCTTCCTTTTATCCTTATTTTACTTCTTTTCAGGACATTCTGGTCTAGTGTGTCCAAGCTTTTTGCACTCATAACAAATTATTTCCTTCTCCTTTTCTTTACTTGTATTTTTTTGATCTATCATCCTTTTTGAATTCTTTTCTTCTCTGGCCTCTGTTTCTCTTTGTCTATCTTTGTTAAATAATTTCTTGAATTTTCTAGCAATCAACATCATTTTCTCATCTTCTGACTCTTGGCTACTGTTTTCTTCATCTTCTATTTGCTCTACATTTCTCTTCTCTTGCTTTCTGTCATTTTTCTCATTGTGAATTACTTCTATTTTGTAAGTCATCAATTATCCGAGTAATTATTTCAAAGGTAGGCTGCTAAGTTCTTTGGCCTCTCTTATGGCTATTACTTTGGCTTTCCTTGACCTTGGCAAGTTTCTTAAAATCTTCGTGATTAAATCTGCATTCGAATAAATCCTGCCCAAAGCTTTCAGACCATTTGTAATATTAGTAAAACATGTATACATGTCTTTTATGCTTTCATGAGGTTTTATTTTGAATAGCTCGTAATCATGTACAAGTATACTAATATTAGAATCCTTAAATTGGTTCCTTCATGTGTGACCTCTAATCTGTCCCAAATGGTTTTTGTCGTATCACATCCGGACATTCTATTATACTCTCCCCTATCTAATGCACAATATATGATGTTCTTAGCTCTTCCATTAAGCTAGAATAGATTCTTCTCTTTTTAAGTCCAATCTTATTTGGGTTTGGGCTTTCTCTTTCTAGTATGTTCATCAATGATCATGGGTTGAGAATACCTACCTCTATGATAATGATGATGTCAAAATTTAATGTGCTCAAATAGATTTGCATACGTTTCTTCTAGTATACATAATCTGTGTCATCAAAGAAAGGTAGTCTATGTGTGAACTGATTTTCAATGATTTAATAGAATGTTGTTAAATGCCATACTATGATCTACTCCTGCCAAGTTGTTAATTCTATATACATTAAGTGTGGCTTTGATACCAATTGAAGTCGCAGTGTATATCATCCAAGAAGGCGAATGAATTGATGATATGACAAAAATTAAAAATAAAAATTAAACGATAAAGTTTTTGGTAAAAAAATTTTAATGCAATGAATGAATGATAATAAATATGTTACTAAGAGTGCAAGTGTATGTTAGAGATATGTCCTAGAACCAATCGTGTCCTATTGTTATCACCATATTGTATATATATTATAAATATTAATTATAAATTTGTTTACAATTAATAAATGACATTTATTATATCATTTTGCATTCTATCAGTTGCGATATTAATTGATAATTTGATTATGAATGCAAAATGAGATCCC
>JAVXUL010054110.1:0-10483 GCA_035590515.1 Trichilia minutiflora
ATTATATTATTTGATAATATTTTGATTTTGTGTTTTAATTTGATTGGTCCATTTGTATGGTTGCACACATATTAGATGAGTGTGTTTGTATCACATTAATTCCATTTGCTTAATATATTTATTATATAAATATTGATTAAAATAGATGGAAAAGAAAATAAAATTATAAAAGATATTTTCAATTTTCATTTTAATTAATTTTTGACTTGAAAAATGGTCTCTCTCTTCTTCAAAATTTCGGCCAGCCATGGAGAAGGAACAGGATGGTGTCAAGTGAAGAGGAGTTATGGTTTTGCCTCTTGTCTTCATCATAAGAGCATCCTTACATCAAGTCTCACAAAATCCCCAAGATAATTGTCTTTGAAAATCTTTGTTTTCTATGCTTTTTACCTAGGGTTTTTGGGTGAAAATTTATAATTTATGCATGATTTAGGCCATAGAACCTTCACATAGCCCATTATTTAGTCCTTGATGATTAAATCTAGGAGTATAGATTGGCGTATCAATTAAATGGGTTTAAGTCCCATATATATATATGTATAATCTATATATAAGAAGTTATAAGAGTTAGGGTGTATGTTAATTAGAGGCTTAGGAGATGAGATAGCCTTATCTCCTATCAATCACACTCTTGGGATTCTGGAATGTGATAGAGAGGTATTAGAGTATGGTCAAGAGGTCAATGGCTGTATTGGTAGGATATATGATGTTGTATGCTGTATGTATAAGATATTAGTATGCAAATCATTACCCTTTCGGTATCTACTATACAAGGTTTGCCTTTAAATTCCTTATTAGATATATGTAGGAATCTCAAATCATTTTATTCAATCCTGATTCTAGGTAGTTATGCCAGCTATATTAATTAAAAGTAAAGTAAGCTTATAGTTAAGTTGTTTATCAGGGCTACGTGTCTTACTAACGAAGATGAATAGAAGGTGTTTGAAGGCACTCAAATAATTAAAAATCTAATAGTAGTATATTAGTTAATAGATTTAACCATAATTACAATAAGTTTTTCAGTTGAAGTGGTGTAAACGAGCAACTTAGATACAAAGTAAATTAAATAGCAAGCTTGATATTGAATATCAAAAGTAGTTGAGGAAAGTTTGAGGGATAAATCTGAATAAGTTTATATACAAGAGGTTTTTTTTGAAATTTTTTATATTAAATTAGAATACCAAAAAAAAATGATAGAGATGAGAATATTATTAAAATAAAACTATAAGCTCCTTACTTTTATACAAAGATGATTATCAAGGTTAAGAAAGCTATAAGTCAAAAGTTACATAACAAAAAGTTAGAATTAGTAAAGGTGGTAACAAACTTGAAATAGAAAAGGAATAAGAATAATAAAGGTTAATATTGACATGAAAAGACTACCTAAGAGAAAGTTTCAAGTGTTTATAACATACATATAGTAATGCAAGCAGGCTATGGAATAATCTTGGAAAGGATTATAGAAAATTAGTAAGAATAGATTATTCTAGTTATACCAATTAAGTTCAAAACTGTATTTAAAGTCAGTATATAGGCATTTAGTGACAGAGTTAATAATACAAAACAAGCCATAAGAATTTATAGAAATTTATCAAAAGAGATGGAAAAAAAAAACATTGTCAATTACTTTAGATTGTTGGATTTCAATTTAGAATAGCTAGAAAGATCGAGTTAGTAATGACAAATTGAATGATAAACTTGATCATTAGACATGGACCTTACAAAAATAGTATTGTTATACACTTTAGTTTATACTGATATAAAAAAGATTAAGAAGAGGTAGTATATATGATTGTTAGACATACATGGTTGCTAAAGAAGAATACGTAAAGCAAAATAGAAACCAAAAAAATAAAAAGGAAAAAATAAAGGAAAACAAACACAGTAGAAGTTAAAGAGGAACAAGACAAAGAGCAGAAACAGGTAAAATAGAGTAGGAAAGAAAAGTAGGTATAAGAGAGAAAAGAATATGAGTTGAATATAAGAAAGAAATGTTAAGGTCCAATTCTATGAATCTTTTACATATGATGGTGTGAAATATGTACTTTATAATTTTGTATATCTATACAAGAAAAAGAGACAAGTTCTAAGATAAACAAGATAAATTTATTACTAGGGAATTCATAGAAAAATACGAGAGAAGAATAATAAGATAGAGAAAGTAAAGATTTCTAGTTTTGGTATTTTAGAAAAATATTGAGCAATAATGCCTGAGGAAAGAATAAATTAAAGGACTTAGTGCAAATAAGTATTTTAGGTAAGTATTTCATTGGGAATAGCCTTGTATTCAGTTCTTCTCAGCTGTCTTTATTTGTGATTGATTCTCATTGTTTTATATTAGAAATGACTATAACTATAATGTGTTATATTATTGAACTTTTGGTCTATGAGTGAGAATATAAGGTGCCTTAATCATAGGAATACATGAGTGATTGCATGGGGTATGCAAATTATAGGTGCCTTGTATAAATATTATTAGTTATTCATGGTTATAGGTGTAGATTGAAAGCAATATGCAAAGCTTCAATGACCAAAATGGAACGACTAGATACATTTCCCATGCAATTGGTATCCGAGATGAATCATGTACCCTAGAGTATAATTTATATGCAAAATTGGTTGTTGAGAATAGTATTACTATGAATGCAATGAACAGGGGAGGTATGAAAACCCATATTTGATAAGTGATATATTGTATGGTCAGGATCTAAGAGGTCCTTGTGTTTTATGAGATAATAGAAATTTATAATATAGACTTGAACTTGATGACAATTGTTTTATATTGGCCGAAGGGCCAATGCTATGAAGACGATACAATATGACCAGTGAGCAAGATGTTACCAATGTTTATAATTATAACCTTGAGAATTATTATAGCTACTTTTAATCTGGTATGCTAATTCCAGTAATGATATATAAAAGTCTATATTTATAATACACTTTTAAGGTAATTATAAACTGAGTAGTATAGAGTCGTGATGATTGATTTTGTGTATGTTTAATTAGGATAACAATGTCTTCTCCTAGTAAAGAATAAGTAGATATTTTAAAATACCTATATTTAATATCAAGAAAAGAGAATTATCATATACGTATGTATTATTAGTAATGATTTGTGTGATATTTTTATTAGACTATTTTATAGCATATAATAAAAAAGATATAAATGCATTAGTATTTATAATTGAAAGAAAAATTATATTTGAGATAAGTTAGTCACTAAGAGATTATAATAAGAGAGTTAGATTACTAACATGTCAGTTAGTATTACTGCAAGAATGGCCACGAATGCTTATAAATAATCAAAAGTATCTTATCCATAATAGACAGTCAGAAATGCCTTAAGATAATAACAAGTGACTCAGATAGAACTAAGTACTAGATAGAAATGATAGTCAGAGATCAAGATGTTAGAGATATGCCCTAGACCCAATCGTGTCACAAGGGTCAGGGATATTATGGATAATAAATATACCTTAATGATTAATTATAAATTAGTTATAATTAATTATACATGGCAAAATCCTATCATTTTGCATTTCTTCAGTTGCGAATTATTGATTAGTGTAATGATGCAAAATGATATCCTGTGATGTATTATGTTTCAAAGACTCTATTTACAATGTGTTACAGATATAAGGGTAGAGTCTATGATTTAAATACATCTAAATATGTTCCTGATTGAGGTAATGTCATCGGGGACAATGACATTGCATGATCGGCATGTTTTGTTGTTGTTAATGATTAGTATTCGATGCTGATAGTTGGGTGATGAGTTTTATGTCACAAGAGCATAAACAGGGGTATTACATTTGAGAATGTATTACTGAACGTGACCAAATGTGATGAATCACATGAGCGAGTATCCATAGTCAATGATTCATCACACAATCGTATTAGTGTACCACTAGTTCTTTGACCTGAGATGTCATGGCTTCACTTATGTATATCGCACTGGACTAGACACGCCTAGTGAAAGAAGCTTGATAGCAATGTGTTCTTATTGTATGAGAACAGGTAATCTCAAGATGGAATCTACTAGTTCAGTTGTTTGAACTTGAGATCCTAAGCAGGAATGTCATACACGGGGATCAAAATCTCTAGCCAGAGTTCGCAGATCTAAAAAAAAGTTTTTGGATATGCAGATCTTGTATATGATTGATTTTCTGATCTTATGATTGAATTAGGGGGTTTGATGATTTCATGGCCCACACTTAATCGAGAATCGATAGTAGAGGGACTTTACTATATGTAAGTACCATTATATGGGTTTATCCAAAATTTCATTCTCTGTGTTGTAGGGGTCATGATATCTTGCTAGAGATCACTCATGATCATTGAGATCTTCGATTACAAGAAGTTGTATCGAGGTAATATGAATGAATTCGTATCTAGTTCACGGTGAACCTAGAGGGTCACACACAATAACCGATAAGTTAATGATGGATAATTTCATATTAATGAAATAAAACTTGTTTTTTAATGTAAAAAATAAATGTTGCCGCCGACGACGTGCTAGCACCCGTCAGTTTGGGAACTGTTCCTATGATTTTATATAATATACTGTAAATATGATTTACGGATAACTGGGAGACTAGCTATTATGGGAAAAATATATATATATTAATAAATAAATTTATTTATTTATTAATAATAAATTAATTATTAATTAATCAATATATATATATAATAGCTTTGATGTTTAAAAGTCGAACATATATATATATTTATATTATTATTAAATGTAATAATAATATATTATATAAAAATCATATATTTCTCTCTCTCTCTCTCTCTCTCTCTCTCTCTCTCTTTCTTTTATATTTAATTAATATTGATTAATTGAATTGGATGGATTTTTGGAATCCATTATCCTTTCTTTGACACTTGTCAAAGAATGATGAAAAGAGAGACAAAGAGATAAGAAGAGAAGGAGAGATTGACATGTGGAGGGTGTGTGGAGAAATGAGAGTTCAAAAGTTTTCTTCTTCCTCTCTCTGGCTGAATACGATTCTGGGAAAGGAGATTTGGCTTGGTGCAAAATCATTAGAAGAAAAAGAAGAAAAGAAAGAAAAGGATGGAAAAGAAAAGGATGGAAAAGTGTTTTTCATACTTTTCTCCACCTCCATATGAGCAAGGAAAAGTTTTCTAAGATTAGAAACTTCAAAGAAGCTTTTGAAGCTTATTAGCTTGCTCATGTCTCCCAAAACACATAATCGAAATCATCGTCAATAAGCTAGCATGTGGATACGCTTGGAGGCGATTGGAGACGACTTAACTTTCCGAATAACAAACAGAGAGGTATGTGGATACCCCTTTGTTTGGATACATATATATTTTATGATTTAAAATGATTTTAACTTATGAAAAATTTTAAGTTTCCATATAACTAGCTGACGGTCCTTCGGGATTTTTTGCACATCCATATGATGATCGTAGCCCCGGGTTTGAAGCAAAAATTGGTTTCACCTCCATCAAAATTGGTGTCAGAACCACTAACTATGATATGGAATATTTCTGTGTATATATATGTTGTTTGTTGGCGATGTTCAAATTATGAGTATGAGAGTTGTATTTGGATGATCATAATGATGATTCAATTTGTTTTATATGTATTTGTTGGTTGGTTGATACCATTTTCAAATGTTGAATTTGATATATTGAGATTCTTAAGCAAAGAATGAATTAACATATAAATAATATTGATTATTGTATGTTAGAGTAATTTTAAAGTGTTAAAACTTTCAAGTTGTTGAAAGTATCGATATATATATATATATATATATATATATATATATATGTGTGTGTGTGTGTGTGTGTGTGTGTGTGTGTGTGTGTGTTATCGGTCATCATGAAAACAATTACTAGTGTAATTTTAGTAGCATGTAAATATGTGTGATTGAAAATCTTTTATTTTGATATACATATACATATTCACATGCTATCCTCTAGTATTATATTTATTCATAAATAACAATAAATGAGATAAAGGAAAAGAAATATGTCCACTCACCATTCTAGGATGGGAAACCACCCTTTAGGTATCCTCCTTACGACGGAGATCATCCTGTCTCAACTATCGTGCCTGGATACACATATAAACACAGATTCAACAATCTATCATAATGTGCGTGCATGATGTAATACATGCTCATGCCACTCTCGTATTCTTTTCTCTCTCTCTCTACTCTTTCTCTTTCTCTAACATACTGTCATATGTGAAACTCCATTCTATTTATTATTTTTTTATCAATTTCAACACCAATAGCTATCAAAATCCTCTAATTTATTGATATAAACGATAAACTAGAAAATTCCTAATTTCTAGGATTTTATAAATAGTATTTAAACTATACATTCTTAGATTTACGCGAAATGATAGCTCAAATAAGAGAGAAAAGCTGAAGAACAAGCTTACCTGAACTGGTAGGTGAGCTTGAAGCCCCTTTTTAGCTTGAATCTCTCTTCGATTACTGTTTATTGTACCTCTTCTCCTCACAAATCCTCATGATCCGATAGGTAAAACTCCGATCAAAGAAAATTTCTGGGTTCTGGTGTTGATTCTCAGTTTATAGGAACTGAAATGACAAAGTTTGGTGCAGAAATGGGAGAGATCAGTTTTATCACAGTTGAGAGAGAAAGGTTTCTGTCAAAAATAGAGAGAGAGAAAGTGAAAAACTAAAATAGGGAAAACGATCCCTTCTTCAACGAAAATAGACTGTGTAATCGCTCAAAGGTGTCGATACCTTTCATAAACGTATCGATACCTTTGGCTTCATGCCTCCAACGTATCGATATCTTTTTCCAACGTATCGATACGTTTTGTTATTTACTGTTTACTAAGCCTGCAAGGTGTCAATACCATGCTCAACGTATTGATACATTTTATCGTAAACTAACTTCATCTCCATCACAAACGTGTCGATACCTTTGTCAAGGTATCGATACGTTTAGCACTGTTGTAGAACATAATGCTTACAACTTATCGATACATTTGGTCCGTTACTACTCATCATACCTTCACGTATCGATACGTTTAACCCTCAACTTAGAAAAGTGTCGATACCCTTCTCCAAAGGTATCGACACGTTTGGCCTCACCCCTAACGTATCGATACCTTTACTTCTGGTCCTTCTTTCGAGGACTATCACTTCAAATAGCCATAACTTTTGGCTCGAATATTGTCACGGAAGTCATAATATATCAATGGAAAGCTCTCTCTGAGCTCTACAAAAATGATGGAAACATTTTCTCAATTGGAGATGATTTTGGGGTCAAAAATCTAGTTCTTTCTTATAGACTTATATTCTAGACCATACATCTTTTTTCAAAATGAATTCAAGTTATCACACCCTCTAGCATATAATCTACACACTACTATATACATGAAAACTCATGAGGATTTTATAATAATGTCCATAACCCTAAAGGACGGGTTTCACATTATTCTTAGCGATTAACCTTAAAAACTTTATTGCATATTCATGCATATTTTTTGTTCCCTATACACACTTTTGATATTGATTAAACAATATTTGTTTTCAATCTGTCAGTAAAAATCATTGCCTAAGTTATTCTGTTATTGTTTCTTATATCGTAATCCTAGAGAGCCCACTTCTTTGGCATTCTTTTTGTAATCTATCCCACCAAACTGACACTCCCCCTTTCAACCTATAAATTACAATACTTACTATCCTCTTTCGGATATATCCATATAATCGAAGAATTTCTTAATATGTATAAGCTAATATAAAAATCCCTCCTTATCTAATGTACCGTCAAATACAAGTAACACACCTCTCATTGAAATTTCGTTTCGACGATCATCTCCATAGATTTAGTTACCACCAAATCCATTGTCATCAAAGTTAGCATATAATTGTCTGTGAGGTATTGCCCGACCTCTTTATCTGCGGCCTTGACATCTTTCGCTGTCTTTCAACTATTTTCGATGAATAGGTGCATCGTAACCTGTTCACCAACATCATCACCATCTACATCTATAATATTCTCTCGATAAACTAATAGTTGTTCGACGAGAGTTTTTTCTGGGGTTTTTGATGGCTCCATCTTGATAAACTTTTAACACAGTAACATGGCTTAACAACGTCATAAAATTTGTGAGAAAATTGTCTATTAAGATGCTTTGATGAAGGATTAGCTCTTTTAAAGTCTGTAACCTCTGATTTACATCATGTAGTTGGTTATTTTCATCGTTGTTGTTACTAGTTGTTGCCCTTAGTTAATACTTGGCTCTAACACCAAACTGATGCAATGAAAATATATTTGGAATGCGAAAATGATCAAATAATTAAATCTAAACTTGAAATCTATTAAACAAAGTTATAGAAACCTCAAATTTGTGAGAATTTTAATTTAGATTAAGTAAAGTTTAAAAGTTAGTTTTTTAGGCATTTGATCCCTTTATATATTCAGATATTAGGTTTAGAAAATAACAAGATAGTCTACAAAATATACAAAAAAAAAAAAAAAAAAATTAAACCTGAAAAGACGAAATTGTAAATGATTAAGGTAGGACCGATGCTTGTTGAAGGGAGATTTCGCCGCTCTTGTTCTGAAACCATTAGGGATGATTTCCACATGAATCCAACATCGGTCTTCAGTATGTCCAAAGTTGATCTTCTCCTAAATTCCTCTGGATGATTAGTGCTTGAATCCAGTGTTGATGCTAGGATAGTCTGGCACCAGTCTTTCCTTAGCAGCATATTGGAGCTCTGCATCATTTATTAATAATCGTTATAATATAATAGTTTTGGTCCAAAATTTAAATATAAAATATTATTTAGGTTGCTTGAGTCAAGACTAACTTACTATTTAATACCCGATACACTTGTTGGTCTAAAATTTTGTTTTCTTTATTTTTTAAATTTAATTTAATTTGGTTTAAAAATAATTTTTAATTTCTTAAATTTAGTTTGAGTTTGCAGAAACGGGCTCGGTCGAGGTGGTGCCAATCTCTAATTAATTCTTTTTTTTTTAAGAAAGAAATTTAAATTTTTATTACTTTTCGTTCTTTTTATTTTCTTTCCCATCCTACACTTTCTCATTAACCAAACACCGTTACCAAACTATCAAAATTCACGTTGATCGTAATAGGTCAGTGGACTTCCATTCTCATTTTTCTTCTAGAATTGAGAAATGGAGCTCGATTACTAATTTTGTTGTGGCTAAATTTCGATAATTACCAAATTCTGTATTTCTTTTACAGGCTCATTGAACAGTCTTCATATTTTCATGGCCTTCTCAGGGGAAACTTCAGATAAAGTTTGAATTGTATTGGTTACATACCTAAAATTTGGGCGCTATCCTTGTCAAGAATGAAGCAATTATACATCAATTCTTCTTTTACATCCTTCCAAGGCTTTAATTAGGGATGAGCATGGTTGGATTCGGTTTTGGTTTTCGAATCTAACAAAAAAAAATTTAATTTTTATAAAAATTTAGAATGGAAAGAATCCAACGTTATCTATGAAATAAAATAGAATTAAACTGTTATGATTTGGCTTGATTTTTCTAAAAATAAAGATTGATTATGTTGGACGTTTTTGGAATCTGTTAATATAAAAATATAATTTTTTTTTAATTTAAAAATTGAATGAATTTAGTGAATTTTTAAAAAACCCTTAGCACTATATTTTGAAATTTTTAAAAAAAAATTTTTGGGTTTAATTATTTTTAATAATTTACAAAATTATTACTTGGTCTGGCCCAAATGGATTCATTTTTGGACCTGAAACTCCATTTTTCAAATTTATTGTAAATGGTCACCCACTTTTGATTGTTTAGACAAAAGAGACTTCAGGAATATTCATGTTCCATCAATAGCCAAATACTGCATTTCCTATGAAAATTTTCTCTGTTTCTTTGTTCAAGTTATTCATATAATAGATGAGATTATTAATATTTTTGATCGAATTCATGTAGAAAACCAACAAATTGGAGTCTTCGTCAAGCAATAAGAGTAAAATGTAGACTTGGTTAAATTGTAAAGGTGTGGATGTTTTCTACTCTTTATAAAATTATAAAATGTTATTCTATTATTTTCCAGATCTAACTAATCTATGTTTGATCAAGAAAAGATAAAGATAGTTTTCCTTTAAATTAAAAACATATAAAACTCAAATGCAAATGAAGTTTTTACAGATTTTTTAAAGGATATGTTTGTACACTACAACAATCTGGGCCTTATGCGACGCCCAAAATGGTCGCAAAAGCCAAAATTTGGCGTCGCTGAAGCCTTCCGCGGTGACATCAGACGGCGTCACTAAAGGCTGGTCGCGGAACCCTTTAGCGACGACAAAAATGTGTCGCCGCTAAAAAGATATTTAGCGACGCCAATTTCGTCGCTAAATATTGTCGCTGAAAAGTCGCCGCTGAATGGGGACTTTTGCGACGAAAATATTTGCCGCAGAAGCTTCTCCATCGTCGCTGATGAATACATTTGCGACGCCAAAGTGGCGTC
>JAVXUL010054121.1:0-10483 GCA_035590515.1 Trichilia minutiflora
TATCGATACCTTTGCTTATGATCCTCCTCCGAGGACTACCACTTCAATTGGCCATAACTTTTAGGTCGGATATCCGCTTGAAACCCATAATATATCAATGCGAAACTCCCTCTGAGCTCTACAAAAATGATAGGGAGCATTTTCTTAATTGGAGATGATTTTAGGATCAAAAATATATATCTTTCTTATAAACTCATATCTTACACCATAATCTTATTTAAGACATCTCCTTCAAGTTTTATACTCTCTTGTGCACAATCTAACCACGAAGACATGCACGAACACTCTTGAGGGATTTATTATTATACCTATAATGCTAAGGAACGGGTTTCACAATAAAACATTCTAGTAATAAATGGATATACTCAGAAATAAGGGTTGGATTATAAAGATACCTTCTTGCCCATAGCTATAATTAAGTCTATCTGAATTATACTAGTTAGTATTATGTACCATGATTATGAAATCTAGTAAATGAATGTAAAACTATTTTTCTCAATAGGTATCTTAAGGACTATATATATATATGTAGCAACCTGTTGGTTTTGGATCAATTGTAGACAAAACTAAGGTATGCAGATCGGGTGCACTAATAGCTTGAAGTAAGATATCTTATATAGTCCTGATTATATATATATGCATTGATCCATTTATAGATTGAAGTAAGCTTTTTATAGTTAAAATAAACAATTTGATGATGTGATCAAATCATTTAGCTTTAAGCAAAACTCAGATAAACCTTGTGTTTATAAATAAATTAAAGATTATATCATTATTATCGTTATATTATATGTAAATTACATATTATTGATGGACAATGATATTATCATAATGGTTGAGGCAAAAGTTTGGTTGTCCAAAACCTTTTTTATAAAAGATTTAAGAAAAGCGACCTATGTCCATCGAATTTGCATTTGTAAAGATAAAGTGAAGAGGGCAATAGGATTATCCCAAAAATTGTATATAGAGAAAATACTGAAAAGGTTTAGTATAAAGAACTCTAAGAGAGGTCTCTTGTGCTTCAATTATGGTTTTAATCTTTCTTAAGACATGGGTTCAAAGACTGATGAAAAGGTATAATAAATGCGTAATGTATCTTATATTTCAGCTATAGGTAGCTTTATATGTGTAATGCTATGTACATGATCTGATATAGCATATGTTATAAGTGTTACAAGTAGATATCAAGCCACTCTAGAGGAAAAATATTAGTCAATCGTTAAAATAATCCTTAAGTATTTAAGAAGAACTAAAGATTTAATTTTGATTTATGGATGTCAAGAGTTGAGCATTCAAGGGTACTCAAATTCTGACTTTCAGTCCGATGTGAACGATAAAAAATCTACATTCAGTTATATTTTTATATGTAATGGAGGTGTTATTAGTTGAAAGAGTTTCAAAGAGACAACGACAGTAAACTCCACTACAAAAACAAATATATTACCGTATCTGAAGTCAAAGAGGCTGCTTGGATGCGAAAGTTTGTATCTGAACTAGGTGTCATTTCTAGCATGAATTATTCGATAACTGTATTTTGTGACAATATCAAAGCTATTACACAGGTAAAGAAACCTAGAGTATACCAAAAGTCTCAACATAGTTAACATAAATATCACATTTTAAGAAATATCGTTAGAGCTGCAGAGATACTTGTATAGAAAACTCCTTTAGCAGACAACATGGTTAACCCATTGACTAAAGCGATGATATAAAAGCAACTAGATTATCATTTTGAGAAGATAGATATTAGATACAACAGCTAATAACTTTTATGTAAGTGAAAGATTGTTAGTATATGTTCAAAAACCATTCGTATTATCGGTTTTAAGACTTGTGATCCTGTATTAACTATATAAATTAATAAAAGAATTTGTTTCTTATTTGCATACATTTGCTACTTCCTTTATTATCTCATATAATAATATAAAGAATATATGTGAATTATCCAAATAAATTCATTTAAGAGTTAAATAAAATTATCAAACTTATTCCTTGCATAAGTGGTATAAACTAGGCAATAATATCACAAAGTACGTATACTGAATGTCGTCTAAGGATATCATATGATGGTATAAGTAAGGCTGATAATAAAAGTATTATCATGAGGGTATTAGTATAGTTTTATAGTTAGAGAAATATTTATTGAACATGATCAAATATCAATAAATCACATGATATGCATATAGTCATTGATTTATCAAAATATTATACTAGTGTGTGAAGTAATTCTTTGACTTGAAATATCTGAATCGGATCTTATATGGATACGTATAGTTTATATGATATATAAGTACAAATCTAATCACGCCTTGTATATTAAAATCCGTTTGGTTATACGTTGTTCATATAAGAGTTCAATTGATGGTTAAGAAGGGATATATTAGCATAATAAATTGAATTAAGAGTTTTCGTTGACTCTATTCAAGTGAAGTTCTTGAGTAAATGTTGATAAATATCTAAAATATTTGTCTATGGTCATAGCACTTTAAAAGTCATATGAAGAGTTCGTGGGGACATGTTTAGGATATATTGATTGACGATTCGCAAATAAATCAAGATTAGGTTTTAATATTCCATGAACTCATACTCAATTAGGATTAAACAATAAAAGGATACAACCCACATGATACATACAATTAATAAAAGGTTTGATGAAGAATTTCTTCATTATGATTTAAAGACTATGGCACATTGTTAAATGTTAACCATAATCATTGAATATTTGAAAGTTCAAAGCTAAAATATTCGGTACATGCTCATGGCCAAATTATAATGAACCTTAATGGTTACACCAATATCCTTATGCATTTCGAAAGATATGAGAGAGAAAAAATATTAGTTGTAGAGGGGTAGCACCTTTTGAAATAACACAAAAGGTCAAAATCAATATATATAAGTGTTATATATATTTATTATTATTTAAAGAGTAAAAGAATTTGCATACACACACACACACACACACATTATGTAATTTAATGTAAGTTACATACCAAATTGATAATAGAGATTATCAAATGAGTTAAAATATAATTTTACAGTAAAATAGTTAAATTTAAACTACAGTGTTTAATTTAGATAAAAATTATAATTTTATCCTTACGTGATAATTGGCTAAGGATAATATAATAAACATATTATAAATATGGAATTTTGAAAATTCATTAAATTAATTAATTAGTTAATTAGTTAATTCCTTTAATTGTTAAATAATAAAATAATGATATTTATTAGATAAATATCAATTTATTTTAAACGGCAAATAATGAAAAATATATATGCTTTGTTTTTTCATTTTTGATGAGATAAAAATGGGAACAAACAATTAAACTCTCCTCTGATGACATGTGTTTTTGATGATTACAATATATAATTAAACTAATGATTTGTCAAATTAATATGTTAAAGTATTTTACATTTGATTGATGATGATATTGTCTTGATTGTGCTTTATTAAGTTTAATTTATGATTATATATAGTTAATTTTATAAAGCACATGCCAAACTTGTTGTTTTGGTTAAGAATGGTTGCTCACAGGTACAATGGATTGATATAAGAAGTGAAAGAATTTATATATAAGAGAAAAGAATGATGTGGTATAAAGAAATGTTCAGAAGTATCGATACCTAATAGCTAAGTATCGATACATGGAAGTCTAAAAGTTTATCAAGTGTTCAATATGTGAAAAAGTATCTTTACTCTTAGGGAAAGTATTGATACTTAGAGACGATACATAAGTCCATAAGTAAAGTGCTGCCAAGTATCAATATATGAGCAAAGAAGTATCGATACATACTGCCTGGGAAAAACTTTAGAGTGCGATGCATATAAGAGTATCGATACACCAAGGGAATGTATTAATGCATGAAGACAATATAAAGATTCTGAAGTGTGCAAAACTAGAGTATCGATACCCAGAAGCAATATATCGATACATATAGATGAGACGAACACACTAAGGGCTAAACATATCTAACTATTGATATCCTTAAGCAATGTATTGATACATTGATATGAAGCATAGAATTAAGGCAGAAAATAGAGCCCGAGTATCGATACTCATCAGCTTAATATCGATACCTTCCAGATATTCAAGCTATAACGGTTAGTTTCTCAGCATTCAGTGTAGTTATTAATTATAACAATAAGAGACGTTAAAGAACTGTTGAAAGTGATCAAGAAAGAGCTTTAAAAGTAACATCTTTCCAGAAGAAACAGATAGAAAAAGTAAGCAAACAACAAGAAAATAATCATTTTGTCTTTGAAATTATTTTGAGTTTAAGTTTAGAGAGAGAAATATTTTATACAGATTATTATTGAATATCTGCTCTAGTGAGAGAGAGTTTTAGTGTTTTAAGCACTTGATTGTTATCTTTTAGGTTCCATTTCACCCGTAGAAATAAGGTGTATTAGGTTACTTTTCACCCATATAAAGAAAATTTTGGGTTAGACTTCACATGTATAAAGAAGTAGTTATGGATTGCTCTTCACCCGGTATAAAGCAAGGCATACTTGGCTCCCTTAGCCATTAAAGACTGTGAATGTAATCTAGGTTACTCTTAACTCATGTAAATAAAGAGGATACTGGAGCCTCAGCCTGGTGAAAGCCAAGAGAATAGATATAGGCTATAGATTATGTCGAACTATTATAAAATAGAGTTTACATTTTCTCCTTCTCTCTCTATTTCTTTATTTACTGCTTTACTTTTGGTTTGTATTGTTAATATTTGCATGTTTTATCTGTGATTTATTGATTAAGTACAAAACATTCATATCGAACACTTGACAAACTAATCATTTATTTAGTTTAAATTTTTGCAAAGCCAATTCATCTCTTTCTTGACATTGTCACTGTCACATTTCTTTTGCGGCCAACAAGTAGTATCAGAGTTTACCTCTGAATATATAGGATTAAAAATCTTAGAAGAGTAGGTTTTTATGACATATAGTGTCATTCCATATAAGGTAGTTGAGGGACAATGATATGAGCTTAAACCAAAACTCCACCACAAAAGCTAGGCCTAAGTTTATATCAAATGGTATCAAAGCCTAACTTTTGGGGGTCGGTGGGCACATGCTCCTTGCATTTATCCACGTAGACATCGGTACCTATAGTGGCATCCCACATATGCGTATATAGGGTTCATCTTCGAGGTTGCAAATGCCTATCGATAGGATGGAGAATGATGTGTCTTGCATCAATTCTAGAAGAGGATTCTTAAGCATTTATATAACCTAAACAACCCTTTACTCTCGAGCTAGCTTTTGTGGTGGAGTTTAGGCCCAAGTTCATATCAAATAATTAACTAGTAAAGCTCTTTTTTTCAATGAGACATATTATATCTACTAGAAAAAAGGATGCACATATACCTTACAACCTTAGATTTTAAGATTTTGAGTCTCATTGAGGATTGGTGCACTCTACCACAATCACAGGTGATATAACCAGAGAGATGAAACTTAAGCCTAAAAAAACGGACCCTAAAAGAGAAAAATCAATTTACTCTCAATGGAACAGTAATGAACATCCTTTATTATGCCTTAGATAGAATTGAATTCAATCGAACTTTTGAAAGTAAAACTGCCAAAGAGATTTAGGATATGCTAAAAGACTCTAAGATTAGCATGTTAGTGCTTGATTATAAATTATTTAAAATAAAATCCAATGAGAGCATCAAGGATATGTTTACTAGATTCACTGACATAATAAATTGTCTGAAAGCCCTTAGAAGGATATATTCGAATGTAAATATAGTGACAAAGATTTTGAGAAGCCTACCAAAGTCTTGGGAAGCAAAAGTGACAGCAATTTATAAAGCCAAAGATTTCAAGACTTATCACTTAAAGAATTGCTCGACTCCCTTATGACGTATGAACTAAAAGCAATCAAAAATGAAATTGAGGATCGAGTGAAAAGAAGAAAGGATATGGCACTCAAAAGCGTATGAGAAGAAGAAGAAGAGAAAGAAAGTAGCCAAGATTCAAATAAGGACAAAGAGTTCCAGAAAATGACGAAAAAAATTAAAGAAGCTTCTTAGCAAAAACAAGCATAAGAGAAGTAAAGAAAATGGGATAAACAAGAAGATCATTTGTTATGAGTGTGAAAGACTAGAATATATATACGAGAATGTCCCATGAAGAAAAAAGACAAGAAGAAAAAGAAAATCTTGAAGGCTACATGGGATGACACCTCAAGCAAAGATTTTCTATCATCCGAAAATAAGCATGCAAACTTAAATATCATGGCACTAAGTGAGAAAGGATGAGGTAAACAAACATAATAAGAACTTTTTAAATTTATTATTATATGTTTGATTATAAATGATTTTGTTTATGGTTGTTTGTAAGTTTAAACTTGGTATGTAATGATGTTAAGCATGATTTAATTATTTGAAAAATGAATTATTTTTGCTTGTTTTATGCTCAAATATGATTTGGCTATCATGAAAAATGTTTGACTATTTTAATGATCATGTTTGATAATTATAAGAATTAATTTAATTGTTGTACTGAAATAAAAAATGCATACATTACTTGTTGCCATGGTTATATGTGTGTATATTCCATAAGTTGAGTGTTTTCTATCCTATACATGCATGTTTGAGATTGATAAATAAGGGGAGAATCATAGTTCTAAGGGGAGCATATTATGTTTATGTTTTTGACTAATGATTTATAATTTAACTTTCTTATTAAATTTCTTAATGTATTGAGCAACTTGAATGATTCCCATGATTAATATCTAATGTACTTAAGATTTGTATCCTTTCTTTGAGTGATGACAAAAAGGGGGAGAGATTTGATGATTGGTTGGATAATCCAATTAAGGGATTGATCATTGAGGAAGAGTTAATCTTTTAAATTAAATATTAGCTTGAAGGGGAACAAATCATTTTGTTTTTTCATTATCAAAAAAGGGAGAGATTGATGACATTTGTGTTTTTGATGATAACAATATATTTTTTTAAATATTAAATAAATGATTTGTTAAATTAATATGTTAAAGTGTTTTGCTTTTGATTGATGATAATATTGCCTCGATTATGCTTTATTAAGTTTAATTTATGATTATATATTGTCAATTTTATAGAGTATATATCGCACTTGATGTTTTGATTGAGAATAGTTGCTCACAAGTGCCATGAATCAATATGAAGAGTGAAGAAACTGATATATAAGAGAAAAGAATGATGTAGCATAAAGAAACATACAAAAGTATCGATACCCAATAGGTAAGTATCAATACATTGAAGTCTGGAAGTTTATCAATTATCAAATACGTGAAGAAGTATCGATACTCTAAGAAAAGTTATCAATACTTAGAGATGATACGTAGCAAACACAAGTATCAATATATAGGCAAAGAAGTGTCGATACATACTGCCTTGGAAAAGCTTTAGAATGCAATGTGTGTCAGAGTATCGATACACTAGGGGAATGTATTGATACATGAAGACGATACAAAGATTCTGAAGTGCGCAGAATTAGAGTATTGATATCCAGAAGCAATATATCGATACATATAGATGAGATGACAACACTGAGGGCCAAGCATATCTAAGTATCGATATGCTCAAGCAATGTATCGATACATTAATACAAAGCGTAGATACAAAGCAGAAAATAAAGCTTGAGTATCGATACCCTTTAGTTTAATATCGATACATTCGAGAGATTCAAGCTATAATGGTTAGTCTCTCAACATTCAATACAGACATTAATTATAACAATGAGAGACGTTAAAGAACCATTAGGGGAGATTAAGAAAGAGCTTTAAAAGCAACATCTTTCCAAAAGAAAAAGATAGAAAAGGCAAATAAACAATAGGAAAATCATCATCTTATCTTTGAAATTATTTTGAACTTAAGTTTAGAGAGAGAAATATTTTGTACAGAGTATTATTAAATATCTGCTCTAGTAAGAGAGAGCTTTAGTGTTTTAAACATTTGATTGCTATCTTTTGGGTTATACTTCACCCATAAAAAGATGTTGTATTGGGTTACTTTTCACCTGTATAAAGAAAAATTTGGGCTGCACTTTATTCGTATAAAGAAATAGTTATAGGTTGCTCTTCACTGAGTGTAAAGGAAAATGTATTTGTCCACCCTTAACCGTTAAGAAAGGTGAATGTAATCTAGGTTACTCTTGACTTGTGTAAATGACGTGGATACTATAGCCTTAACCTGGTAAAAGCTGATAGAGTGGATACAGGCCGGATTGTTCTGAACCATTATAAAACAAAGTTTACATTTTCTCTTTTTCTCTCTATTTCTTTATTTACTACTTTGCTTTTGGTTTGCGTTGTTAATATCTGTATGTTTTATCTATGATTTATTGATTAAGTGTAAATCATTCATATTAGCTTTATAATTATTCATTTAGTTTTAAATTTTTGCAAAACCAATTCAACCCCCCTTCTTTTTGGCATTGTCACTGTTATATTTCTTTTTTGGCTAATAAGTTTATGTTCAGAATCAAGCCTATAACCATTACACCAAAAGCTATAACTGATGGTGAAGGCGAAACTTTATTTCTTTATCCCTTAACACTGCAAAGCCTAACACGAAGTGGTCGGTACGTATGAGGGGTTGAGCCACATGGGCATCGCGAGTTAGCCAGTCATGGTTACTCACCCTTAGCTGCCCATTCCACTAAGAGGTGACTTAAAGATTGATTGCTGACATGGTCTTTCCCTATGGCAACAATTTCTTCCCTCTCACCCCCGGCTACAATCCTGGGAGTTGAACCTATGATCTTGCTTTAATAACAAGTTTCAAGATCAAGCCTCTAACCATTGCTCCAAAATTTATAATTGATGGTGAAGGAAAAAGTTTATTTCCTTATCCCTTAACAGCGTAGAGCCTAACGCTAAGTGATTGATAGGCATAAGAGGTTGTGTCACATGGGTACCACGAGTTAGCCAGTCATGGTTACTCACCCTTGGTTGCCCATACAACCAAGGGGCGACTTAAAAGTTGATTGCTGATATGGTCTACCCCATGGCAACATCATCTTTCTCTTTCTCTCTCGACATAAAAATTTCTTCTAAATGGTTGGTATGGTGCTAATTGAAGAGGTTTCATGGTTTTGAGGCTTAAATTCATAAAATCGTCAAGTTAAGGAGGTAATCTACCTAAGCCCTAAATTGATCTCATTATATTTTCATTATTTTGTATAGAATTAAGCATGTGATGCAAAAATTATATTCTTGTATGATAAGGCCTTATAATCCTTTATGGTAGAGGAGTTTGGTACTAGTTAGCCCCTGATTTATGGGCTATGTTTTCAACGTTTTTTATTTTTGTCCACCTTTATTTTTTATACTATTTTCTCCCTTATTTAATATCCAATTTTATTCTTACTTCTTTTTATTAGACCATTTCTGAGTTCTCTTAAAGTATCAAAAAGTTGCTTGGCAATTGTCTTTCTCATTTAGTAAGAATTTAGTTTTAAGCTCGAGTATTTAATTGATGTCGTAAACAAACTCTTTTTAAATCCATTCATTTTCATATAAATCTTCTCAAATGATTTATTAATCACTCATATGGTGTCAATTACTTGATATTGGTACTTGGACATACATTTTTAAAAATGATAAAAAAGCTACTAGAGAGTAAAATGACTAAAATGACCTTAGTTTTGAAAATAAGTAGGAGATATGTTTATATATTAACCCTCTACTACCTGAGTTAGAATACTTCTAGATGCCTTTATAATCTATTACTCTTAGGTTGTAAATTTTAAATATTCAAATACTCTAATACCACTTGTTGGTCTAGGTAACAATACTTAAGAGGGGGTAAATTAGATTTTATAAAATTTAAAAGGAAACTAATGGTGACAATATGACAAATTAGGAGGTTGTGAATGATGAAAATATAATTATAGATTATATCAATACATAAATACAGATAAATAAAGACAATTAAAGGATAAAGAAACACAAAAGGAAGTTATAATAGTGGCTCAAAAAACGGTCTACGTCTTTTTTCTTAATTTATATATGTATCGAAGTTCTATTATCAACTTGTTTTCATGGGTCAAGTGCAACCTAACTTACAACTCTTTTTTGACAGTGAAGGACAACCAATACATTTTTTTTCTTTGAACGGGTGGAGTAAAACCAAATATAATTCTCTTACTTTTGAATGGGTGAGGTGAAACCCAACAAAAATTTAACAATAAAATTTTGAAACACATCTCTTGCAAGAGCAGATATGTAATAGTGCTCAATAAAAAAGTTCCTCTGTCATGCCCCGACCCGCGGGTCTCACACGTGACAATCGCCACAGACCTCCAGGGTATACCCAATCACACAGAGTATATCCTGTAGACCTGTAAGGCTATCACAAAACCTGTTTCTAAAACACTTCCAAAGAAATCAACCTTACACCCAAACTTCCAATAGATAAAACAAGCCACAAATACTTCTAATAAATCTGTGTGCGCAATAAAAGAAACCATCATAATAATAACAATCCATTG